>OZ007580.1:18103712-18156212 GCA_963931925.1 Onchidella celtica | reverse complement strand
TGGCGATATTAGTAAGATGACCCAATGTTAGAATTTGTTGTTGTTGTTTCAATCTGCTTATACCACTTTGGACGTCGCGGGGGGTGGGGGGGGAGCTTTCGGTCTGCAGCCAGCTGGTATGCCTGTCTTGGCATAGTGCCGTGTGTAGTCAGACCTTCTTAGAGGCCACTGGTCCATGTCTCTCTTGGTCTGCCTCTGCCCGAGGACCTCATGTAGTGTGCACGATGGTTAAAATGTGCAATATTCACACAGCCATACATCGTATTGTACCCTTTTGCTTTCATACACCCGTTACATTAATACTTTTCGGATTACGATGTTTAGTGGAACTGGGATGCTTAAATTCTTGTTGTACTGGGTATTTGAAAATACGAGTATCTTTGGCCAGGAGCTAAAACAGTCTTTTGTTTGGGTATTCCGACATGCTTTATTGTACAGTCACACGTCAATGTAAGAAGCTCATCATGGCAGTTGTTCTCGGAGGCCCAGGCCACATTCCCCCAGGTCTTTTTAATTCCTCTCCAATTTTTAATTGGCATCTAACATTTTTTTCTTTTACATATTGTTACAATGGTAATGACTTTGTTGGTAGTCCGTCAGTGTCCGATGAAGATGCTGTCTGTGTGCTCATAGATGAGAGCCCATGTGACCCCGCAGTCCCAAACTGGAACCACGCAGGCGCCCGCGGGTGTCGCAGTGGTACACAAGGGACACGTTGGTCTAGAGGCGAGGTGCTCGTCTCTCAGGCCGAAGGTACCGGGTTCGATTCCCGGTTGGTGCAGACATGTTGGAATTTGGGCGGAAAATTCCTGGTCCTGTAGGAGGTAGGATCGAACACCTAGTCTTCTCGGATAAGGACGAAAAACTCGGAGGGCCAGTGTGCTTGCACGCTAAAGGCACCTTGGCAGTTGGAAATCGAGAAGAGCAGACTTAACAGGGTCGATCCCCGGACAAAGTTTATAAAAGGAAAGAAAATAATCCTTACCACACACACACACGCAAAATAGAAGCAAGAAAAATAAACACAAGAAAAGTGAGATGTACATACTGAGAGCAGCAAATTACCTAAATCTAAGACGTAAAAACATTGTGTCACAGTGGTAGTCTGTAGTTTGGGTTGAAGTGGAAGCTGATCTGAGGTATCTGTCCGTTGCAGCTTCGAGTCCTAATTATTGAAACAATTTATGAAACTAACGTTCTTTATTAATTGCAACCAAATGAAAAACAGAAATCCGTATTTCAATCGATGGTAAAACTTCCTTTAGACAGTGAACATGGGGCTATTTTTTTCCAGTTTGCAGCTCCTCCACTGGCTGAAATCCCCCCCCCCCACCATGCCTCTCCCCAGTTCCTCCCCTGGAAACAATCCCCCCCAATCGTACTTGAAATTTCTCCCCTGGGAGCCAGGTGTCTCCCGTTTGAAAATCAATGTTAAGAATATTTCTGGAATGAAAATACAGTCATGTTTAAGGGGTAAGACCAGGCACACAAGACACGCACTTATAGCGACAGTTTATTTACTGTAGATGAAATGTATTTTCAGGATGGTGCGGTTATTCATAATATGAAACTTGAGACAAATGAACAAACATTTAATGAAAGTCGTTATCCCAGGGGACATGACATTGCTAAGTACAAAATATGGGTCAAATATTAACCTTCCGTTGGTCGGTCATAATGGGTCACCGTGCTGTAGAGTGAGCATTTTATCGATGTTTTACACACAGCAAAAGAAATAACCCTAGCAAAACAACAACAACACAGGCAAATACTCCAATAACATGCATTTATTATTTTAAACTCTTTCAATCCCCACGTCTTGGCCCCGGACCGAGCTGACTTGATCCAGTGCGTGATGTATCAGCCCGTGATCGAGCATCATGAACGAAGAAACGAAGGTCACTGGGCCAGATATAGCAGGCCATTTCCCCATGTCTACAGCTGGAATTTCTCTCCCACTTTGAATCTACAGCCTTCACTTTGGCTACATGATGTCTCCCACTGATCTCCTGGAACATTCCGTCTTTTCTGACTAAGAGTGCAGAGGTACGCAGGATAATATAAGGAAAAAACATATCTGGGCTGTTTTTATATTTGACACTGAATCCGTTCCACGTGGATGTGGTTTATCAGGCTTGTGTCACTACTTTGCCTACTCATTTTTTTTTTTTTACCTCTTTTTACTATTGTTTTGTGTTGTTTTTGTTTGGCCAGAGCAGCAAATGAGGAGATGAATTATCACTATGCACGGGCATGAAAGTATAAAAATATGACAAAGAGAGAGAGAGAGAGAGGGAGAGAGAGAGAGAGAGAGAGAGAGAGAGAGAGAGAGAGGGAAGGGAAGAGTATTCAGTACCATGAGAACAAGTATACACACATAGAAAAAAAAAAGAAAAGAAATTAGAAACGAGAAAAGATCTCAGAGAGAGAGAGAGAGAGAGAAAGAAGAGAGAGAGAGGGAGACAGAGAAAGAGAGAGAGAGAGAGAGAGAGAAAGTCTAAACAGAGCATAGGAAAGATAAAAGTTGCTTTACATTTCCTTATGAGAAAATGTTTTTGAAAAGTGACACAAATAGAGCCAAAGCCAAGGAAGAGACAAAATAAATATGAGAAATTAATTACACAGAATTAACACACACAAGAACAATCTACTTCTTCTGTGTGTGTGCAATGTGGGCAAAAGTGTAATATGTCAAACAAGACTGCATTTTTAAGGACATTAAAATTTTTTGAATGTTTTCCTTTATGTACCTGAAAGAAAACCAGTTGGAGAATACACATAATGTGATTTTGAAAATTGAGTTTCGATCATCAGCATGGAAACTGAGGCGCAGAACGAATTGTCCTGCCGTACATTTTAATTCTACATGAAGAAAATGCCGGGGGGGGGGGGGGGGCAAAATGTGGGACCACTTTTTTCTTCTCTTCAGCTCAGTTGTGGCTCAAAATCTACGAATGTTAATAATAAAGAGCACTTCAAGACCTTTTAAAATATGAACAAAATATGAAGACATATCTTTGGGGCTTAAAAAAAAAAAAAATATCGAATACTGAATCTTGATCAAAGTAAATGTGTCCATGTAATTTCTCGTTAAAAATTAAATGGTATTGTATACAGCATCCGCTCCGCTCCGCTATTTTACGGAAAATGATGTATGAAAAGGTATAGTACACTTTGCCTCTTTAGCAGCGAGAAGCGAAGGGGAACGGACGATGACAGTGCACAAGTATACAGAAGCAAAGGGTGCTTTACTTTTTCATACGTCATTTCCCGTGAAGAAAAATAAAAGCGGTTGCTATGGACAAGACCACAAAGGCGGCACATAAAGTTTCATATACTTAAGGTCACTTAGTCACGACAATTTAAGTGCTTACTTTTCAACTATCTAGCTCCATTATGGCATGACAATTCCTTGTGTGTACATGTTTTCCTGTGTAACGATGTTAAAGACAGTTTTGCAAACTTTCTGGGCCATGCGTTTGAATTTGAGTTTGGATTTTACGGCACGACGGTATAATAACGGTCACTTTGCGTCCTTTACGGTACGGTCTATTTGGGTACACGTTCTTTATGTAAATTTCATATTCAGAGCTGTCAAGTTTATCAAACAATTAAATAAATTCATATTGTTTTGACCCATTAGTAAAATTCTAAAAAAAAAAATATTGTTTTGCATAGATCTGGAAAAAGATGTCGTAAACGAGTACAAAATCATGTGGTAGGTATTAGACTCCCTCAGAAAGGACAGGATGCGTTCTGGATCCACGTTTAGACGGAAATGTGGACTATGAAGTTAGAGGGGGCCCTGCCCCCCAATCTTGATTTTAACTAAAGCACTCTCTGATCAGCAGCTTGGCTGAGGTTCTAGCCCCAGCTGTACCATGGCCTTGTCGTATGTGTACAAATTAATGTCCCAAAAGAAATGCAGGTTTCGCATATCCTGTCAATCAGGAATGCCCTTATCACTCAACACTTTCATTGTTCTGAAAGAAAAACACAGTGCGTATCCCCCCAACTAAAAATGCGTTTTAGCGGGGACAAGCGGGCGGGGGGTTGGGGGGGGGGGGGAGGGGGGCTCTGCCCATGACCCATATAAATTACTCTAAAAGGGCTAGGCCAGACTTATAAGCCTTTCTGTAAGAACTAAGAAGTATCCCAGAGGCGTGTCATGACCGATTCAGCCGAATAATAGAGATCGGAGGGGGAATGAAAGACTGGATTTCTTTGTGGATGTACATTGTAGAGCTGTGTTTTCACATGTAAGGAAACGGAAACGGCAACAGGAGTGTCAAAAATCCATCAAGTAGTTAAACGAAAAAGTGTTTCCATGTGCATGGGAACGGCATTTCCGTACACATGAAAACTTTCGTTCTGTTCCACTGTTTGAAGAGTTTTTGCCGTTTCCATCACCGTTTCCGTTGCCGTACATATGGCAAGCCAGCTTAACAGAATAATGCTATTTCTGCCTGTACAGCCACGTCCCCTATTACATCTCAATGTCCATTATTGAATTTATTCTTCCATTTTTGGTGCAGGTAAACAAAGTAATTTTTTGCCCATTGGGATGATATTTTTGATGAGGTTTCTAGGCGAGAGAAGCGAGAAAACAACAGAGAAGCCATACCAGTTCTAATGTGACGCCCACGCTATAACATGTAGGGTATTGATTTCTCTCTCTTTCTTTCTCTCTATCTCTCTCCCTCTCTGTCTCTCTGTCTGTCTCTCCCTCTCTGTCTTTCTCTCTTTCTCTCATACTCAGCTCTTAAAAATACAAAATACAGAGATGAGAAAAAAGCAAAATTGTGCTCAAATAAAAATTGAATCATGTGCCTCACCGCAGAAATCAGATAACAATTCTGGCGCTTGATATTAATAGAACCAGACATGTTCCATACAAACATGTGATAAAACACGCAAATTACTAACAAGAGACCAAATAAATAAATGTAACACACATAAAGTAATTAATAATTGTTCATTTCATAATGAATTACGCGAAACCAGAAAGATAGCAAATGGGTTGAAACTAAGGGAAACCAGAAAGTGGCTGGGGGAATCAAACATAATAGATTACTTCTTTCTCGTGTTTTAAAGTTCATTGGCCTAAAGATCTAAGATAAATCAGATAAACCATAGGGGAAAGAAAAGAAGTGAAAATAGTTGGTCACGATCCTCATACAAATTGGACTGGTTCAGTTAGACACCAGGTTGAAGCAGTGCTATAAATCTTCCTGGAAATTGCTTGTTCTATACACCGCCACCTTTTCTCACCCCCCTCCCCCCCCCCCCTCCTCATACTTTCTTTCTGTCGTGACTTGAATGACAAGATGCTGTTAACCTAGAATCAAGAGTGCTGAATGTTTGCAAACAATTTGAAACCCACCAATAACTACTGATACACGATTTGGTTTCTTGTTGTTTTTTTCGGGCTCATATTTATTGAAATGTGATTTGGTCCGTAACCATTGGGTGCATGGCACAGTGATTTTGATGCTGTCTGTAGGTGAAATTGTTTGAATGAATGTGTAAATAAAAAATATATTTTAAAAAATAAAGGAAACCAGTAGGTAAATGAGTAAATGACTAGATCAGTAAATGAGTAAGGAGATAGATAAATACATAAATAGATAAGCCCTTCTATCTCTGGACCAGCATTCTGTTACGACTATCCTGAGGATTGGACCCAAGTGACATTTTTTATATCCCAGAACTGTCAGCTGAACTCGACGTTGTCGGCTGTTCTTGGACCCTTGATTGGGCCATTTCTTTATCAGTTGCATTGAAATACATTTAAAATCGGATCGGGAATTAGAAGGTTCTACAAGGAATTGCAGGAGGAAAGGGTGCGGATTCGATTCCATCAATGAATGGCAGCCATGCACGTGAGACATGGGTTATTTTGACGGGAATCTGGTCAACAAAGCAGTTGTTTCCCCATTACAAACGCATGCGTCCTCATGCTTATTCATGATATCCAACCCCTCGTTCCCTGTCCTTTCTCTTTTTCATCGCAAGTTCTTTAAAATGTACGCCCATGCGCGGTGGTGTGTCTCTCGTGTGGCTGGCAATCGCCTAAAACCAAACACAGAAAAATACACACATACATATGCAAATACACACACACACACACACATATACAAAAGAACGAGAAATAAACAAGTGCCCAACCGCAGTGCATGGGCACGTTCTGATTTTATCTGTGACAATTGCAACATGGATATCAGCAGCTGATAAACCCTTACCAATTGCCACATTTCTAGAACTCAGACAAGTCACTGTGGTGTCGACGTTGGTCAGTTTGAAAAGTCAAGACACAGGGCCGGCCCAGGAAGCTGAGGGGCCGAATCATAATAATTATAAAGGAAGTAAGACCTCCAATGTAATCATAAAAAGTCTTTTAACCGCGAGCCGATGAATTCTACAAAATATCATATTACGCATAGAAAGGCGTAAAGGTGTACGTAGGCATATTATTTCAAAAGTTCTTGACGTTCGCTATTTTTAAACTTTTATTGATTTTGAGCCACACTTGGGTTGAAGAGAAGAAGTGTTCCGACATTTTGAGTGGAAAAAAAAGACGAATTTCCTTGGAGTAGAATTTTTTTTAATGCGACATGAAAGTTCGTTCTGCACCTCAGTTCACAGATTGATAGCCGAAACTCTAACTTTAAAAAAATCACATCTGTAATTACACTAGTAATTATAATCGTTGCTGTTCTTGACTTTGTAAAACCTGCAGTGTGGTGTTAGGTGTGTTCTGCAGTATTGTGTTGTTATGTGTACTGGACCAGCTTAGATTATCCTAGCGCGCGGGGCACACTATCAGATTTCGATCGGCGATTTAGTTGGACGGCGGAGTTCACAACACAAAGTCTGATCGAGACGTCACACACCAGTCACATGTATGGATGTCATTGAAACTCAATGTCGTGACATGACCATCCAATTGGGTCGCGATATTGCTCGCTGTGCCTAAATTGAGACATAACCTCTGTGGAATTGACGCAGGTCAGTTTGAAGTGTTAAGGGGGAAAAGGGCACATTTAAACCGATGTTGCCAAAAAAGCAGTTCTCTCAAAATCATGTTTGTTTTTCCTGTCCACTTTCCTAAAACACTATGTGGCCAGATCTTGGAAAAAAATATTATTGTGGACCATCATGTCAAGCTTCATTCTAATCCTTAAACTTTCAGAAATGTCACTGGCCTCATGGCCCGTCGTAACTATCGCCACAAAGACTGTTGTATTTTTACTAGAATTCCTCATTACCACTAGAAAGCAATAATAATAACAACAAATAGAACAGGTATTTTCAGATTATTTTTCGCTCTTCATCTTCTCGCTACTCTGCCCACAGTGAAAACACGAGTTTTCAATCCTGTGCACAGATCGGGTCAGGACTCTGGAACTAAAGAAAGCAAATAATTAATTTAACACTGGAGGTGTGAAAAAGTCACCGCTCATTGCTCTTCTATGCTGCGGAACTCTTCACGCCAGAGCTAGCGCCTGCCAAACCAGTTCATTGAAAAGGATGTCAGCCATCAATCACCGGGGTCTATCGCGCTAAACCAGATAGGGCCAAGTTAAGGACGTACACAAATAAACAAACACATTAAGTGGACATAGATCACTACCATTTTTCTGACAAGCCACAACAGGCTCTCCCTTCTCGTGAAGTGGTTTATCTCTCGACCCCTTGAATGCCTCGTTATCGGGAAACCGAATATTCTTGTGATATTGCCCCGTTTACGTATTCCTGATTTGCTTGTATGTGAAATCTCACCGCCAGTACTATGCGTGTTGACTGATTTGACTTTACTCTTGACTGATTTATCTGGACAAAATCTGCATTGGTCTATAATAACATTATAATTTAATCCACATCTATACAAGAATGCCTCGTGTTTTCATTAAGACTTAATATAATAGCAGTATCACCAGTATGTCAGTCATTTTGGCCATTTTACATGTCTAAGGGTATTGACATTTGTTTTTCTTGCCGACATCTTAAAATAGCAGGTGTGCGAGTTAAGTTTCTGATGTACAAAGAAAAGCAAACTATACGGATATCGGAAAGATATCTGGCGTCGATATTCATTGGCTCACTGGTGAGGACGCTGGGCTGTCCACAGTTAGATACCACAGGTTACGGATCGATCAATGCAGTCACAACTGTTGAGTGATCTTGTGTGTGATAGCAAAGATGTACCTGTTCACGTTAACCTTCTATCTCACGCCATGCCGTTCTACAAAGACTTGGGCAAAGGAATAAGTCAGAATCGCAATTAAACATCAAGACATTACATAGTTACATAACAGTTTCAGACCTCTAGCGCACTCAGTCAAGTCTGTTTTGCCGCGGTTTTGAGGACTTTGGAGTTAAGCGCGACTATGGGTGCTCGTGGGACTGAAACAAATTTGTCTCACTAGTTCATACAAAGGATATATTCAAGTCCAAGACAAAGCCCGACTTGTCTTTTTGCTCTGCTACATTACTTGTCTCAAGGCAGCTTGCTAAGTTCATGTCGTGATTAAAAGAATGGGTAAGGTAAAAACTCATTTCAAACATTTGCTAAATTCCTCGTTGTTTTTTCTCACATGCGGATTGTAGAAGGTTAAATTATCATCATATTTCTGTTAATAAAGATGTACCAGCCACATGAACTCTGTGCATTGTTGACATCTTAGGTTCGTCGACTCCATTACCAAAAAAGCGTTCTGAAATCGATCTGACTGGCTATTTTTTGTGCTAGACACCAGTTTTATTGTTGTTTTCCAGGTTTTGACCCTTGACAGACAGGCCACGATTCCCCAGGCATGTCTACAACTGGTGGAGCCTGTCTCAGGTCAGGCATTAGTGCCATTTACATCTGATTGGTTTATGGGGTTAGGACAGAAATGCGCTTGTGTCCTGCCCGCCCCATTTACTCGAGTTAAGACCATAACGACCGTTTGTTTTAGTGAAGAAATGGAGGGAAAACAGTGTAGAAGTGCTCTATGATTTATAATATAAATACATTATTATAGAGACAGACTTTGCTAGGAGCTCAGACGAAACAGCAACAAAAATGGCCACGATTCATTCCTCTCTGAGAGCAAATCGGAGAAAGAGAAAAGAATAAAAATATATGTTCTGTGCTGAAATTAAAATGAGCAGGTTCGCTATGCTGGAACGAATTTATAATCCTTAGATTATCATCAATATTATATCAATGAATTGTCACAGTCGAGCTTTGTCCTCCGCTTAAGCCGCTTAAGGGGATGCCGTCAAAAAAAAACAACAACAGAAAAAGCGAAACACTGGTACATGGTTAGGATCGAGCACGCCTGGATTAAGATTCAAACATGAGATCTCTCGCACCGGGATCAATCGGTCAAACAAATGAGGCACTGCGCCTGGAAACACTATCGTGATAATGAAGACGTAAACAATATAGTAGATGTCACTTACACAAAAAATGTAAATGTAAATAATAGTAAAGACTGATTTTTGTCCAAAATGAATGAGTCCAAGTAACTCTTCGTCAAAAATTGATGCAGTGCACAAAGTTTCATAATTTATGGCGTAGTCACGAAGGTTTAGCTGCTTACAGGTTCACCCACTTGATCAATTATAGTAAGATTATTATAATTATGAATATTAATATTATTGTTTTCTATTCACAGTTTCAAGACTACACCAGCCTTGCCCTATACCACCCAATGCTCTTGGATTCTTTACGCCAAAGGTTCAGAGCCAAATGCTTAGTGCAGAGATCCTCCAAAAATAAAGATCTCAATACAGCCAAATACGTGGCGCATTAAATCGCTTCCGTTTCTGTAAACCTGCTCACCCCAACCCAGTCTGTTGAATGTACAATCCATGGCCATGCATTCGGAATCACAGTTCTCATCAGTTCCACCTAACTCTCCGCATTTCGACATTTACAGCGTGCCAGATTTTTAACTCGACGACCCTGGGGCTGAATTGGGACACGGGCTAGGGACCGGAGAACATCCCCCACCTCCCTCACGCCCTAGCCCACCCCAAATCAGTCAGTTCCAAGTTTAGCAATCGGTAAATAAAGACAATGTTAGTTGGTGATAAAAATAGTTAGCACCTATTCTAATAAAAAAACGTCATTGACTGTGTATTTTTTACTTTCCTTGGAATCTTGTTTGTTGTTATCATCACCATTACAAACATATCTCCATCACCATCATTATCACCACCATTATCCTCATCCTCATCCTCGACATCATCTTCATCACAATCATCATCACCATCACCACCACCATCATCAGAGAAAGATACAGAAGATCGTTTTTGCGTTCCGTAATTCGCGTCAACACGCCATTATAGCTAAATGTGTGCCATGTTTTACTAGGATTAAATGCGATAATCCTCCATGTAATAAACCTGTTATTGACTTATGATAATTATGTTTGGGTAATGATGTGTTAGGTTGTGCACCATGAAATTTCCCTCATGGGATAATAAAATGAATCTTACCTTGTCTTATCGTATCTTACCACCTCCTCCATTATTTTGGTAGGTTATGGTTCTTTTGCTGATCTCATGCACCTTGGGGGCAAGATGGTCTAGGGCAAGGTGCTCGCCTCTCATGCTGAGGGTACCAGGTTCGAATCGCTGTCGTTGCAGGCATTTTGGGATTTTGGGATTTTTCTCATATTTTCCTGTCCTTGATCCTATGGTAGGTAAGATCAAGCACCAAGTCTTCTCGGATAAGGACGAACACCCGGAGGACCCATGTGCACGTTGTGCACGCTAAAGATACCTTGGCAGTTGGAAATCAAGAAGAGCAGGCCGAACCACCTCTGGGAAAAACTGAATTAAAAATGTGTCCCTATCATTCCCTCCGCGCTCCATCCGCATCACCCCACCTCCTCCCCCCCCCCCCCCCCAAAAAAAAAGCACCGCCGACAAGCGCTGCACTGTGGCGACGGCGTTTCTGCAACACTTGTAACTAGGCTGCAATGACACAAAAGGCAAATGTCCCTTATGGGTATACAAAATACCAAATACAACAACAACAACAACAACAAAAAAAAACAACAAATTACGCAGAGACCCTGGTGAGTCTGAAGTTCGTAACGTGTAGCTTTCAGCATCTTTAGTTCACGTCAAAATGATCCCGCAAAAGCAGTTATCTATTTCTTTTTGACGTTTTAACTCGATAGGCCATGTTCATTCATAAATTTACACTCTCACTACTACATCAAGGTCACACACACACTGTTCAGCCCCTGAAAGACAACAGATTTGATTCAGTAGTTATTGTCCCCATGAAGTTCTGACCAAGGGGAACAAACAGCTAAAGACTGAAAATTACAGTTCCGGTTTGCTGCCCTTTATCTCCGCAAGGTTCAGTAACAACAACCCTCTAAGTACACTTAGTATGGAGTGGCCTCCCTTTCCACGATCAACGACGATCGTGTTGATACAAAATGTGACTGAGCTCTTATGTTTTCCTCAATGGGTTACGGTAACTCTGCCTGAAGTTACTGGTAATTAAGTTATCCACGACTCGGGGACTTTGACCAGGTCTGTGGTTGAAGTTAAGCCCCACTGACCTAAACACACGCGATAGTTTTGTGAAATATTTCCTCATCTGTGTGGATGTTCTTTTCCACACCTTTCTTTTTCTTTTCGCTTTCACTGTTTTGACCCTTATCCGTTCTGTCGGTTCCTCTCTCACTGCCATTTTCCTAACGCCAATAATTACAGTCATGACTTTTGTGTACTTCTGTTTTCAACCGTATTTTTTCCATCCTGCCAGCTCAGATTTCAGCCGTATGCAAAACCACCCTAAAAGAACTAAAAGAAAAGGCGAATCTTGAAGACATTACCTTAGTAACACTTGAGAGCTTGTTAAGTCAAGCGCAGATTCTAAAGCCATCATACATCAATTACTCACTCGCTGTTTCTGAATCCTCGAGGACTTTTCGATCCTTAATGGCGGCCATCCAAAATGGCCGACTAATCCTTCTGATTGGCTGTCTGGCAATGGCAGAAGATTTCCCGGATGTAACTGGGTTAATGGAATACGAACAAGTCGGGAAAAGGATCAGAAGAAATGTCCAAAATTTGCACACTAACGGTCTCTCAACGGCCAGTTTCATTTGGAACAATTCCAACTCGTGGCACACGCTTGGCGATTCATTGGATTCCAGTTTTTGTTCGCTTTGTCTCAGCAAATTTGCGAACGTGACAAACAGTGAGGCTGAATCGTGAGCAGTCAGCGAGTGAGACCGGATGCATGGCCTTCATACCAAAGTTTTGTTAAGGCCAGTTTACACTATTAGGTTTTAGGAATAGAAAAAAGGAATGGGGGACTGTGTGGGAAGAACTCTCCTGGCTTTCTGTCTTTTGTTTTCCGATTTCCCCCTTCAAAACATGACCAAAACAAACGATGCACATCATTTCTCGTTCAGAAAACAGACCAGTGTAAACAAACAACATTTCGAAGGGGGAAATCGGAAAACAAAAGACGGAAAGCTAAGAGAGTTCTTCCCACACAGTCCCCCGTTCCTTTTTTCTATTCCTAAAACCTACTAGTGTAAACTGGCCTTTAGGGAACACTCGTTCCACAAGTCGCTGAGGTATCCAGTCTTACCATTTTAATCACAATATTAAAAAAAAAAAGGTGTGTCGACAGAGCACCGCGGATAATAATCAATCAGCTAAAAAGTTCAGTGGGAAGGCTGTCAGTCTTTTTTTTTTTTTTTAATAACTAGATGAAGTTCCCGGCATCATCCGGGACAAACCTGTGAACCCACCGTTCTCTCTTTTTGGTCTAGAAAGCTTCTCATATTCTAGTTTCACTACAGATTTCGTACGCACCAGAGCAATATGCACTCTTTCTTGGTAGGGAAACTGCGCGGACAGAACTGAACACGTATTAATACATCGTGCGGTGTGTTTGTTACAGGGAGCCAAAACAAAGACCATTGTATTTTACATTTTTACTACTTTTATTTCAAAATACCTGAAACTTTAATCAACATAATCGATCGATACAAAAGTGATTGGGCTGGATTAGTTGACACCTAAGAAAATCAATTTTATAATTTTTGAAACTGCCATTTAGGCTGTAGCGTCAAGCAAAAAAGGTGCAATATTGCACCACAATGAATTAATCCCGCCACTATTTTTTTTTTATAATATAAGATCTATTATTATAAAAGTGAACTTTGAGGCTATGTTAGCCCATTCCTGCGTTAAAACTTAGCCCACACGCTTCAAAGTTTACAGACGTTCACATTATCTACATACCCAGGTTTTCGTCACATAAAACATACGAAAACTCCTGTCCCCGAATTAAATTTATCGAAATAGATTTTTTCGGTGATTCTATTTTAATTCACCACTTTGAGTGAATGATACCATTGGCAATGAACCGGAACAGCGATCTGATTTTCAAGACGAGCACGTTTTGACGCGATGACTGAACGCGGACGTTTGGTTAAGCACCAAGAAACGAAAAAATTCGTTGAACGGGTAATTAAATAAAATAATTCTGTCTGAAATTTTGGTGTAACAGTAAGTTCTATCAGTCATGGCATGGAATCTAAATGCCGTTTTAATGTAGCCTAGATCTAGATATACCGTTGCGCTTAGTACATGGAAAATTTGCAAGATATTTTCTTGCTCGGGTCGGCTAGTAACAAAATAAAACCGTCCATCTGGGGAACTCGCCAGAGGAGCCTGGCCTGAAGCCCCACACACACACACACACATACATACATGCGCGCCCGCTGTCGCTCCTAAAGATTTATTCTTAAGACAATTTGTTTTCCTGACTGCATTTTTGTTGAATTACCTATTTGCATGGCTTTCCTTTCCCACCAACAAGTGACGTGAGCAAAGTTTCCTAAAGTTGAAAAAGAAACATCGACAGCGATCACAACCAACACAAAAATATCTATCTATCTATCTATCTATCTATCTATCTATCTATCTATCTATCTATCTATCTATCTATCTATCTATCTATCTATCTATCTATCTATCTATCTATCTATCTATCTATCTATCTATCTATCTATCTGTCTATCTGACTCGCTCTCTGTCTCTCTCTCTCTTTCTCTCTCTCTCCCTCTCTCTCTCTCTATCTATGTATCTATGTAGCGTCTACTAGTCCATCAGTGAGCCTGTCGGTCTGCCTGCATGTCTGTCTGTCTGTCTATCTGTCTGTCTGTCTGTGTGTCTATGTGTTGTCTATCTAAGATTCAATCTTAAGGACTGTCAACCTGAAAGCGATTTTAATAATGTTGCACACATCCCCGTATAATTGCGACGTGCTAACCAACAATTATTTTTTTTTCTGCTTTAAATTGAAGGACCGAGTGATAAAAATAATGTACAATGAAATCTTTATAAAAAAATAATTATTTCAAAGCTTATATTATAATTATGTCAATTATGTCATTCGCCTGCTGAAACGCCCGTCAACTATCTCCTCGCTAATTGATCAAGTTCATTCTGTGAGACGATGAGTCAACTAACTAATTAGTCAACTAAACTATTTGAATCCAGTGCTTTTTGAGTAAAAAATACAAAACGAAATATCCCCAATAACAAATAGTTTCCGACTGTCCATTAACTTCCTGGCAACACAAATGAGGAGATAATGGTCACCGGTTTTTGCGATCCACATTTATCTGTCGGTTTTTTTTCTTTAACTTACTATCAATGTATTCTTGCCCGCTGTTTGTCTTTCCACCTCCACATCCCAAATCCCCCCCGCCCCTTTTTTTTTTCCTTTGCCGCATTACCCTATTTCTGGCAATGTCTTCTCTGACTGAATTTAAGAAAGTCTGGCGCTGAGGGGTATTAAATTTAGTAATTTATTAAGTTAAATTTAGTACACAGACACAACTTGACTCAAGCATTCTCTCACCACACACGCACTAACACGCAAATAAATCAACATGTCAGAGATGGCAGTTATGCTTGAGCACAGGAAAAACTTCTATTGGACATTGACTATCACGTCAGAAACCAAGTCCGAATCAAGAGAATGGTTTAAGGTTGTAATGGGAGGAATATCGTCCTACCCAAAGCATTTCAGCTGAGCGACAGACTGGAAAGAAAGTACATCCGGTGTGACAGACTGTAAATGTCAACCCGATCCTTCCCTCAAAAGGCAAAAAGTGGGCATTCCCCGTTCAATAAAAATAAAATGTGGCTAAGATACAGTTCAACCTCAGCTAGTGTTCTGGACAAAAAAAAACAAAACGTCTGTTTTAAATGGGCATCGTTTCTGAGACATTTACAGTTGTCTTCATAGGATGAAACTGAATTGCCTTCATTGTTCAGCCATAGTGTATAATGTAAAGTACTACGCGCTCCTACAACAGCCTTTTCTTATATTATTACCAGGGTAGTATCACTACTTTTCCTTCTCCTGATTGCCATCTCCTGTCTTCGTATTGTAATTTTTAGTTGTGGCTAAATTTTCTGAATGTTACAATTAGTTAAATCCAATTTTGTTGGCCAGCTAGGCAGTGGCCAACCTAAGGCCAATTCTATGATTTCGTGGCTTGTCTTCAATATCACTTTTCTATTCCCTGCAACGTTTATTTCACTCTTAAATCACGGATTATTGTAACGTAAGTTTTCCAAGATTGGTAATAGGACTGGAAATCAAATACATTGAGACACAGTGGGAAATGTGTACAGTGTTCAATACAACTTATATCTTGGACCAATTTTCTGTATGCAGATAATTATTATAGACCAAGTTATAATGGTGGTGGTCCAGTATTTTGAAGTGATTGGACAAGTTCACATAAAGTTATGAACTCGTGAAGTTATTTCGAGGCAGAATTCATGACGATTACTCCTTGCCAATCTATCCACCAACAGTGTACATTCATGATTCTTGGTTCTCGTGATAAAGCCCACAGACCAAAGTGCCCTGCCATCTGTCCGTTCATCTTTTTTCCAGGCCGTTTACTTTTCCCCCTCGAAAAATACTCGTTATCTCCACCGCCTACTGCCATCTCTGTCATAAAGCCGCTGTCGCCTATCGGGTCCTAGTCGCGCGCAAACTTGTGTGAAACGACGACACGTGTTTGTAGAGCGGTCGTCACTAGCGGTTTAATCAGAGGCTTTCGAGCAGAGAATGAGCTCAGAAATAACGTCCTGTCCGCTTCGTGGGTGCATTCAAGCGAGAGATCTAGTGCGGGTATTCCCGATGATATCCACTCATTTTTCGTGCGTTCCTAAATCATGTCATGATGTGAGCGGAAGAAACGTGAAATACAGGTCATCAGCAGGAATACACATTCATAATATACTCGCGTTGTCAGCGAAGACGCCACCGACCATGGACCAATAAAAAGTTTATCAGTTTAGAACTTCCTTGACATTACAGGACTATGTCTGAATCCTCGGTCTGCGTTATCCCAGTATGCTAGTGACGCATGATATATTTGAAGAAGTAATATTTTGGGCTCGATTTGTTTATATTTGAAGAGAAAGAGAACTTAGTCAGTACACTGTGAATCTGTCTTTCTGGTACTCGCATTGTGACCAAAGATGAGCTTTAATTACGTCTTGAAAGCTTTGAGATGTTCTTCGAATACACTTTACAGGAAATATCCCAAGTTCCGTGACCCTAGCCTTGCTCTGATACGAGACAAACATTGCTCTTAAGACTGGTCAGTTGACAGGTGGAGGAATGTCCTGAATTTTACCGACAGTCTATTGTTTGCCTCGCTTTTTGCAGTTCACTATTCTCTTTGATCTTCAATCATCGACCTGTTTGGTTTTTCCCTAAATTTTGTTTTAGACTGTTTGTTTAATGTTCACCTCAGTGAGATCGAGTGACATCGAAGTCAGCTGTCTACTGGCGCTTTTATACTATTAGTCACCCAAGGCTAAAAAAATTTCCTCCCATTTAAGAGCTGTAGAACTGCTCAGGCCCGATGGCAGAAATAGATATGAGGAAGAGAAGAGAGAAAACGGTGAGAAAAAAAGCCGATTAAGAGAACGAGAAGGGGAAAGGAGGGGGGGGGGGAGAGAGAGGGAGAGAGAGAGAGAGAGAGAGAGAGAGAGAGAGAGAGAGAGAGAGTGGTGAAACTAAAAGAAAAAGAACGAAAATAGAGACAAAGAATGAAAGATGAAAATCAGTGTTCGGCCTTCAGGCAAATGAGATGCCGCTGTGAATCATACAACATCAGAGACTCTTCCCTGCCATAAGTAATGACGACAACGCATATAATTGCCTATCTTGTTTTACTACCATGTCACCAAAAGAAGTGAATTTTACAAGTGTTTCCCCACTGCTACATTCAATTTTAAGTCTTGTAACATTTTTACTTTGTGGAGAAAAGACATGACGAACGGTTTTGTGTGCTCCTTGGCGATCTAGAGATTCGTCTCTAACATTATTCTCTCTCTCTTTCTCTCTCTCTCTCTCTTTCTCTCTGCCTCTCTCTCTCTCTCTCTCTGTCTCTCTCTCTGTCTCTCTCTCTCTTTCTCTCTCTCTCTCTCTCTCTCTGTCTCTGTCTCTCTCTCTCTCTCTCTCCCGCCCCCTCTCTCACTCTCTCTCTCCCCCGCCCCCTCTCTCTCTCTCTCTGCCTCTTCTCTGTCTCTCTCTCTCTCCTTCTTTCTCTCTCTCTCTCTCTCTGCAGCCTCTGTGCACTATCCATCACACGCCCACAATGCCCTTTTACCACCATTCCTACTATTCTCCGATTATTTCACTCACCACTAGAGACCCAACATTAGCACTACAGATAACAGTCCTGTGTGAAACAAAAACTTCCACAAATTGCCCCAGTTGTGATTAAAAAAATGACGTACATTATCATATCGTGGGAGGAAATTGATGCCGTAAACTACTTCTTTTAAATCAAACTCTCATTAATCTCAATTTGACAGTTTAATCACCCCTCCTTGCCCTCTCAAATAAATTGATTCGAAGGTCATGAAAAGCCACTAGAAGTTTATCAGTAGCGCCAGTTCTCATGTACTCACATGACTCAAATGTCTGGATAATAACATTTCGTGACTCCACTGTTTGTTCACACTGACATTCGCTTGCACGTTTTATGGCACACACAATTTATTATTAATTATGACAAATGATCACTACGGGATGCCGTAAATATCAAATTGAAAATCAGAGAAAAGGAAGAATCGCGTGAATTATTAATGAAATAAGAAAAAAGATGGAAAACGAAATCGGATTAATTTTTCACGTTAGCTGTTTTGTTAAAAATGCAGCCATTCTGATTGATGTAATAAGAAATTCTTTAAAAATGGCCACATGTAAACAAGGATATTTATGAGAAGTTAATCATGATGTAAGTCCTGCAGAAAAACAAACACACATACGAAAAATATATAAAATTCTTGTGAGAAAAAAAATTACAGGAGATCTTCAAAGGTAGGAAAAGCCTTGACTGCCTCGCCCTCACTCAGGTTATGTGTCTGAGTGTTTCAATGCAGCCTTTCGATGGTAATTTCAACATTTTGTTTTTATCACTCATGTTCAATTCCTTTTTGAAGTTATCAATGATAACGGAAGCTAAGGCTCCATATCAAAGAGCCACTTTGATTGGTAGAGCACGTCATAGACAACAAGCCACGGTTGGGTTGAGGTCTTTGTTTTCTCTGATCTCTGATCTCTGATCTCTGATCTGCTTTTGGCATTTGCAACTCTCGCTGTTTTTCCTTCTTGTGCTTGTTTTGTTGTTGTTGTTTCCACTTGTATTTGAATATCTGTTTCATCTTATTTGGGGAGGGGGAAAAGTGATAGGGATTAATTCGTTTCTTTGTTTTTATTTTGCCAGAGCAGTTTCTTCTCGATTTCTAACTTGCCAAGGTTTCTTTAACACGCTCAATGTGCACAGGAGCCATCCGAGTTTTTTGTCCTTATCTGAGAAGACTAAACGCTCGATCCTACCTACCTGAGGATCAGGGACAGGAAATTCCCCCAAATTTGCAACATGTCTGTACCTATCGGGAACTAAAGCCAGTATTATTATAAGGCATGAGAGGGGAGTACTTTGCCTCTAGACCAACTTATCTTTAAGCGGGGCATCGTGCAAAGGTGAAACTTGAACAAATTTGTCTTACTAATTGATTCAGAGGAAGTTCAAGTCTAGGTCAAAACCGACACAACTGGACTCGGCGCTTTACCAGCCATTTGGGGAGAAGGCATAGTATTCCAGGTTATTCGTCTATGGTTTGATATTCGCCGTTGCTATTTGTCTTAAATTTCTTGGGTCACATTTGGAATTTCATCCCTGAACTAAAATTTGCCTCTTTCCCTAATTGTCTACGTTAATTATCTTTCTTCCTTCCTGTCCTTAATTTTGATTTTATTTGTAAAATAATTTATTTTTTTCCACATCAGTGTCACATCGGCCCTTCTAAGGGATTCTTCAGCTCCGGCACCCATTCATACACCACCCCCCCCCTCACCTCCCAATGTACGCTAGTACATATTAAAATAACTTTCTTTTTTAATTTACCCCGTTTTTTTTATTTTACTTTCCTTTGGAATGCAATCTAGAAATGTTTTGATGTCCTTTACTGGCTCAGCATCCCATAACATGATGACGCGCTTCAGAATGTCTCAAGACGTCCAGGACATTTTTGTATTTAACCGAGAACTCAGCGAGATGTACGTAATATTTGTTCATCACGCATGACGCGCCAATGTAAGAAACCGCCATGAGAACACGTTATACGTTATTGAACACTCCTCCCTCTTTACTCTCTTTCCTTTCCTGTTTCTCTCTTAAGAAAAAGGAGGGGGAGAGCACCGGGCGCTGATTTTCTCCCCTTGATTGGCAGCCTACCTCCCGATCACCATCGATATCAAAACAGAGTTGTCTACGCTTCTTTCTGCGAGTTATCGGCCCGGAAACAGGTCGGCAGTTCCCGATAGCCAATCAGAGCTTGCTTGAATTCAACGCTGGTAAGAAAGAAGGCTCTTAAAAGCAAAGCGAGCTATCTAAAGCAAAAATTCTAAAGCAAGAGTCACTGGAGGTTCTGCTTTAAAAAAAAAAATGCCACTTCACTGTTTGTAATAGAAATGTTGATGTTTGCGAGGGTTACTGAATTGATGTAGTTAACGCCGTGCTGTAGCTTGGGAAATCTCCAGATGGAGTGGAGAGTGATTGCACATTTCCTTTAAGTGGTACATGACGTAGGAACGGCGAGCTGATAATTTGTTAACCCCAAAATCGTGAGAGAATAAAAAGAATTCAGATGAATAGTTTTCAGTTGTTCGCTTTTCTTTACATCCGGCTACTTCAGGTAATATCCAATCTTCATGGTCGATAGAACGGTTATCTCAATAGAATAAAACGAAATGAAAACCACAAAAGAACCGTCAGTGGGATCACAGCAAGGCTTAAAGAAAAGCAAAAAATTGGCAAAAACGCAAACGCTGTATGTGGCAAAGCCTTGAGTAAGAAATAATACCCAAACTGTACAAGGAAACGCAATCTAAAAGGGAAGACAGAAAATGGCCAATAATTCGGCAACAGCCTTTTTCAGGGAATAAAAAAAAAAGGGAAAAATTGAACACATAAAACAATCGAACACGAAAAAAAATAAGACCGTATTTCATGCATTAATATTCTCAACAAAAAAAAAACAACAACAACAAAAAAAAAAAAGCATTATGTGTCTTTTAACAGGTCTTCCTTCACAGAAAACACTAAACTTGGAATGTAAAACAGAACCAATGTTACAGGCAGGCCTGTTCTGTTGTGTTCTCGATGCACCTTCCTGGCCCCAGTAAAATTTGAGCTCTCGGTCGCAGGCCAGGAGCATTGACACCAATTTAACGTTAGTATGGTGACCTTAGTTCCGCTTTGTTCTTTCTCCATTTTCTGACAAAACTGGGTCTCTTTTAGAATGCAGAAGAGATGTAACAAATGCACACCTTGACACTGGTTACACTTGTTAAGCTAATTCACTGTTCCGATCTATTTTAGCTCCTTATCATAACAGTATTGAAACTATACAAAAATATTTTACGTCGAATTTATTAGTTGTGCAAAAGATGGAGATCCCACAAACAAGTGCTAAGGCCGCGCTGTTTTAGATGGACAGGCATAATGTAGGTAAACATCTTAAAATTAAGTCAATTTAAACATTGGTTTATTCAATCCCTTTCATTTAGGTATTAGACTTCAAATTGCCTAAATTATTTCGAGATTATTTCAGGACTTTTAAGCTCCTACTGAGGTTTGACGAATTTGCAGCGATGTAACCGCAGGTCATTCAGCAGCGGGGAAGTTGTCAGTTAAGCCGTGGCCAAGTATGGGGCTCCTGAAGATCTTACGTGTCTGACATCAAATAGCAGCATGTCAAGTTCCTGAGCAATTAATGGACCATTCATCGTTGAGTGGCTGTGAAGGAGGCTGTGGTGAGCGCTAAGCTGATTTTCCAGTGCTCACTCTCCATGTATTTCATTAGCTGAGCACAGACTCAACAGCGGATCTGGTCTGCACGGAGAAATGTCCCAAGGGGACAGTAGAAAAACGACAATCCTTCTGCTTGAGAAACTGGGTCAGTACTGTCTTTTAATGCTGGGTTTTCATGTGTACGGAAAGGTGGTAAGGGAAACGTCAAAACCCTTCACTTAGAGATATAGAAAAAATATTTTCATTTCTATGTGAACGCCGTTTCTGTACACACGGAAACGTTCTTCTTTTCACTATTTGATGCATTTTTGACGTTTCCCCTTGCCGTTTTCATTTCCGTCCATATGAAAACCCGGTTCAACGAAAAATGACGTAATGGTGGGGACACGTGTTGTCAGCAGTTTCTATACCTGTACACATCCACTGTTAAACCTAGGTGTGCACTAGACGATTTTGAGTAGCCGACTAATTGGGTGGTGACTTCACAACTTTGAGTTACAGAGAGATCCAACTACTCGGACAGTGTGCGAGGTGTCATTGGAATTCAATGTCTCGAAGTCACCAACAAACTTAGTTTGCCCACTGAAATCGGCTCAGGCGCATTTAGAGGCTAATGTTCAAACTACAGGATTTCAGCAGTATTGCATTTAAACAAAATACGATCCCTGTTCCGTTGAAGGTGTGGCGAATGTGAAGCAGAAACTGACAGTTCCAGATTCTGAGAACATTATAGAATTTCGTTTTGAAACTTTCTGCATCACAACACACAATTTAAATTATCTTGTTTGCCAGTCTACTTTGTCCAAAACATTTATATATATATATATTTTTCAATAACGGACCTGATTTTTAATCCTAAACTGAAACCGTTATCCTGGCCATTTCCTTGGATATCCTAAAAACATCTTATTTCACACTTCATTGAATAGTAGTGCTGGTTGAATTTTGTAACGAAAAAGAGCTCTTTCCACAGGATGACACTTTGGACATTCCTGAATGGTGGTCAGTGCCCTCTTAAGAAATCATTACGACAGGATGAATTCATGAAATTGCCCCTTGTAGGGAAAAGCCTTGCAAAACGAGCATTCTCTGCACAAGCAATTCCTTTTTCTTCTTCGGTAAAACCTTTGACGTTGGTAAGGAAATCAAAATCAGCATCTATTCAAACACGTGAAAGTTGGAGTCTCTTCAAATCAATAGTTTAATCTTATATATCTCCTGTTACAGATTGGACGAAATCGGATGGAGGGAAGTGCTACGCCTCGCCTAAATGGGGCGTGCCCTCCCCCCCCCCCCCCTCCCCGAAAAAAGGAAAAACCTTCTTGTTTTTTTTTTTTCTTTTTTCGAGGTTTACGTTTCTTTTCATGGCACAATAAGGTTAAAACAGAGTCGAGGCTTGAGGCTCCCTTGAGGCCGTGAGCGAGCGCATTTTTATAAATAAACACCGAGGAAGATTAGTTTGGACTGTGTCTGGTTTGAGATTAGAACCTTTAATGTCTGGCATCCTTTGTCACGAGTGGAGTGAGCGATAGTTAATAATTACGGGGGGAAAGGAGGAGAGTAAAATTAACGCACGTAGACAAGTAAGTTAAAGCGTGCTGTTGTGAGTTGTGGGGGGGTCTGAATGAGGCGAAAGCGCTGTATAACTATCACTGCAAGTTAGAAGGTCCTACTGAACGGACGAAAGAGAAAGCCCAGTGGGCGAACATAAGGGGAGCAGTCAGAAGACTAGTGAGAGAGTCTTTCCAGTGATGACTGGTAGGTGAAACGATGATTGATAATTATGATTGATGTATTATATTATATTCGTCTATTACCATGATGTAAATAAGTATATGTGAGGAATGTGGAAGTCCTTGATATTGGATAATATAGCAATGTGCGCCATGAGCGATAGATGAAAGTGAGTTCATGGATTTGTAGCACGAGTGAGTATTGTGTACCCCGATGGAGGTGTGTTACCGTAAGATGTTTGGTGAGTGAAAGGTGAACTATTGTGTGTACGCTTCATGGGTTGTAAGGAGAGGTGGAGTGAATAGAAATGGTAGGGTATTATACCAATGTAATGTTATTCTTGTAGGTGTCGGGGACGGGCTAAAGAGCCGCCTCAGTGAGCACGGGGGATAGGCCAGCATGGGGCCGGAGGCCACACATAGGCCAGAAGTGAGGCTGTCGGTGCAGGACAGTAGAGGCACATAAAGTCGTGGCAGTCAGGCCACGGACAGGGACGTAGATATGAGCGTGAATGTGATAATGTACTATTGCCATGTTGATGGGCTAGTGAACTGATAATGTACTATTGCCATGTTGATGGGCTAGTGAACTGATAATGTACTATTGCCATGTTGATGGGCTATTGAAATGATAATGTGTTATTGCCCTGCGGAGGTGCTAGTGGAATGCTAAGGTGTATGACAATAGGAAGGTGATATTGAGAGACTGCGGTGCCAGTGAATTATTAATGTGCTATTAAGACCCTGAGGGGAGAGGCTGAGGCCGAAGTGCCTTTAGGAAGTAACTACCGGGTTGTGGATCCGAGGAAGAGTGCATGTGAGAATAAGGCCGTTGTACGGCAGTTAATTTCAATAATATAATGTATGTAATTGCGCTATTATCTGTATAATTATGTTTAATAAATGTGTGAGTCTGATGGGTTGTTCTGTTAAGTGTTAACTTGTTCGTTCGTGATTGTTGTCCTGTCATAACTTATTACATCTCCCAGTCTGGGATTTGTGACATCCTTGTCAGGGTCTTAACCATTGGGTCACTGCATCAGTCCTTAGACCACTTGGCCTGATTGCAAGAAGCTCCAGGTTGGGATCCCTCTCGGGATATGCCAACCCTAAAGAGTACAGTTGTTTGTGATCTATTCAAAGCAAGGGGGCGGCCTAAATGGCGGCCATGCGACAACAATAGCTTAGCCTCACTGCATTGTAAAAGAACAGGAATCCCAACAAGAATAAAACATTCGTTGTCTTCATTTTCCACTTCATATTTAGCCTAATACGCGAACTTTTAAAGCCGATTCATGCCGGAGAAGATCATGCAGCTTGATGCAATGGTTTCAGATTTTATGACGAAGGGCACTCTGTCCATAACATACGAGGAGGTAACTTGAAACAATGCCACATGAGACGCTTTCGAAAATTTTAAAGAGAAAATACACGATTCTTGCTCATACAAACTGGCGAAGACCATCGTAGCTCGGGATAATTACACAGAAACGATACGTAGGAAATATATTGTTATCAACAACCAAGTAAGTCAATGCCCACTTGTAGTTGGACTTGCCACCTATTCGACTCTTACTTGGTACGTTTGAGAAGAGTAAGAAGGCAAGGGAGGTGTACTTGCCCAAAGGGCGGGGGTGGGAGGTGGGGGGGATTTGATAAAACCTGTGAAAACCATGTCTGTAGAAATTACTGTAGACAATTCCTGGGTGTGGAGATTTAACAACGAAAGCGCTGATAGGAAGAAATCAAGCGCCAAAGGAGGATTTAGCACTGGAGGTGATGGCTGAAACAAACCGTACACCAGCGGTTCTCATCTTTCATACAATGGGGAGCTGTGTGTCTTGACATTCCTGGATTTAAAGTTCATCGTCATTGTTTAGTAAACCAAAAGATTACCGATTTGCAGGCATCGTAGTAGTTTACCGCCCAATGTAACTTTTGAGATACGAATCAGAATGTGGTTTTAAAATAATTATAACACTGGTCTGGCACCTTAGCCTGTGCGCACACCAACCGGATTTTCAATGTCCAACTAATTGGAAGGTGACGCCACGGCACTTAGTTTCAATGAGACCCCGCGGATCAGCCAGCTGTTTGGATCTCATTGAAAGAAATTCCAAGTAGTCGGCCGATCAAAATCGCCTGGCGCGCTTCTAGGCTGATGGTAGATTCTCTGCACAATGTAACGTTTTAGACGGTAGCCAGAACGCGGTATCAAAACATTAATAAGACCCGCACGTCCCGACTTCTAAGCTGGGCCTCGTACATTTGTTATGTTTCAGGGCAATAAGACTATCTGAGTCAAAATATATCAAAAAGGAGGCATTGCATCTTGCCAAACTTATTCTACGAAATAATACAGAAACAATCATTTTGCCAAATATTTACATTATTTCAAGCCTTGCTGCGACCCCACATATTTCTGTGGTTTTTATATTTGGTCAATACACTATTCGAATTCCGTTGTAGTTATATCTGACGTACGATTGTAATATTACCTTACAGTGTGAGAACCTGTTGTTTAACCCCAGTTCATATCTGCCAGTGGCATTTTTCAATTACCATCTCAGTATTCCCGTTGAAATTGTAGGGATAGCAATCGGCTGAAGCACCTTTGGCTATTTCCCTTGGTAGCTCCTTCGATTGCCTTTCAGAATCCATGGTTTTGTCGAAATTAAGCACAGTTTTACCTTGCCCTGATGACTAATTGGATAGTTCTTTGCTAGTTTGGGAATTCTACGTTCGAATAACAGAACATCGCTCTTCCTACCTTGAAGTGCCTGTGCACAATAGTCATTATACTATGCTATCCAATAAAGTGGAAGTTCATGAGATATTTTTTGGTTTCCCCGCGGTGAACCCGGATTCACTGATACAAGTATGATACTTTACCTTATCTATTCTGACGGGAACTGTTGTGGTCTATTACGCATAATGTTACAAATCAGTGAAGGATAAAAAATAATGTTACTTTTTTCGTAAATGTCAATTAGGAATGGAATATTACATAATTATTTTGATGGTAGCTATTTGAACTGTGTAGCCACAACGCTGAAAAGTGCGACCAACTATGAACAGTTAGCTAAATCTTTCTGGAAAAGTGACCTTGGCAAATATAAAGCAATATCTCCATGTGGCCCATAAAGTATCTCCGAATGTATTACTACTACTGCTACTACTACTACTACCACTACTAGTACTTCTACCACCACTTCTGACAGGTCCTCAATTGCTGTTGCCAGTTATCACTCTATCAAGGCATTTTACTGAGGGTGAATAGCACTTACCAGACAATTTCTCAACATCATTAACATTTACTGTACCCAGAACATTGTCTGGAGAATTTGGTACTTAACGACCAATAATCAACATAACATTGCTTCCAACTGTGGGGACGGATCGGTTCAGATCTGTTCTTGGGAAAAGCGAAAAAAATTTCAGAATATGAAAACACAACATGCATTATCTGACAATGGCTCTGAAACAGCCGTGAGCCCAGAATCTGCACTGTATTTAGATTAGTCTATCAACGCGCCAAGGCTCAATGGCAGCTCATCACAGTACATCATAATACGCCAACAGAAGTTTATCTGCTTTAGGACGAGTATCCCAGTGATGTCTGTTCACTTCTGGTGACGGGCCGATAGATTCGGTCAACCAACTCACCAACGCCGTGCCCACATATTTATGATATGACAGGTGTAAAGTATTATCTGTCTGATTCGGACGCACTGTGATGAGCTCTTTGTTTTCGGGGGGGGGGGGGATCTCTGCCTTTGGCATTAGCACTTCTCTTTTTCATATGTATTTGAATACTTGTTTGATCTCATTTGAGGGGGGGGGGGGTGTGATGTTTCCACTTTCTCTCACTAACTTTCTTCTGACACCAGCCGTGATGGGCACGGCACAAACACACTAAATAATCGACTATCTCTCTTCTATAAGTTATAACAAACGATATCTGTATTGCTTACATATATACAATAATTATTGATTCATTCAATAATAATAGGAACATAGGTCATACAATTTCATGTGAATTTCGATGGAATGAAGTTGATGCAAATCAGTACATGCTAATTAAATGGCTTCGTAATATTCAATCTCTAGCACATTTTATAAAACACATGGGAACATTCAGCATAAGGAAACCTCTCCTTTAGGGGTGTATGGCGCTATCTGGGCACTGGTTCTTCCTCTCTACCCTGGCTTGACTGCGCAGTTAGATCAACAGTTATCGGCAGGTACCAATAGGTCGGGAAGCCAAGAAGCCACGATGTCGTTAATCAAAGTACAAGAAGTTGAGAAGCCAAGAAGGTGTTGTTCTTCCTCCTCTGTAGAAAAACAATCGCAAAGTCCTAATCTACTGCTGGAAGGCATGACTTCCATACTTACTCCATGACGGATATTCATCATTAACACTTTTAACCGCTGACACTGTTATAAGTCAGGCTGCAGCTCCCATACTCCATAGGCTCCCATATAGGCAATAGAATAAACGATCAATACAGTTTAATGATATTTACACGTTCCCCACGAAGAATAACGCTCTCTCTAACGGACCCCATCCTATAAGGTTTCGTAACATATATATAACGGCGTTTCCGTGACTCTCTCAGAGGCAGTAGTTATACCAAAGTAAACCCACTAGATTTAGGTTCTACAATCATGAACATTAAGTAAAATACACATACATCGTACAATTAACTTACCACTCAGCAACAGCCCAAATGCCGACAAGATACCAAAGATACCACGCTCTGACAAAGGATGTTTGCGGGTTCCCTGACCTTCCCCACTCACAAGACTAGTACAAAGTTACAGTTGCAGTTGTGGTCTCCTCTTCGGCACGAAGCTGGTGAGTGCTCTCAGCGGTCTGAAGTTAGAAGGAGCGTTCGGGGATTTATACCCAGTCAGGTAGCGTCCCAAGACGCCCACCGAGTGTGCATTAGTTATCCTAATAGCCACCCCCGTCGGCTCCATGTCAAATACTATTGAAACAGCTCTACCCCCCAAGCAATTCCCAGGTGATCTGATCGACAAGTACGGCGGTCAAGTAAACACTACCCTTTTCGGGTGTCAAAGCACTTCAGTTGCATCCCATACTTTCCCCCTCTGGCCTACAATGACTCTGTCTCCCCGCCGTTAACTATCTTCCCACGCTAGTTATAGGCACAATATTATTATAACTACTAGTTATACCTTGCCAATCTATCACCCTGTTACAATCGCCCCCACTTAAGTCGATTTTCCCTGGCAAAATCGGCTAATAAAATTATTAATCTACTGGTAATCTAGATAGAGTGTCGGCCCATAGAGCGTCTCGCCCCCTGATGTTGCTGACTCGAAAGTTATATGGTTGCAGCGCCAGGTTCCATCTAGTTACCCTCGCGTTCTTCTGGTCTTTAGTTCGCATCCAAGTTAGAGGTCGGTGGTCCGTCTCTAACACGAAGTTTCTCCCACACAGATACGCCTGCAACTTACTAACGGCGAAAACTATGGCCAGGCATTCCTTTTCAATTGTTGAGTAGTTCTTCTCCGCGGGTTTCAACTTTCTGCTAACATATACAGCTGGATACTTCGTACCCTCGTCTTCTTGAAGTAGGCAGCCACTCACTCCAAGGTTAGATGCGTCTGTCTGGAGAATCAGTTCCTTGTTCCAGTCTGGCATCCGTAGTATCGGCTCGGAACTCAAACAAATTTTTAGGGCATTGAACGCGTTCTCCTGCGTGTGTCCCCACGCGAACTTTGTGCCCTGGGACTTCTTTGTGAGGTCTGACAACGGCGCCGAGATTGCACTGTAATTTGGTACAAACTTCCGATAGTACCCCGTTAGCCCCAGGAAACTCCTCATATGTGTCTTGGTCGTCGGTCGGTCACAGTCGACAATGGCTCGCACCTTACTCTCCTGCGGTCTTACAGTCCCCTGTCCCAGCTTATGGCCTAAGTACTCGACTTCTGTCATCCCTATTAGCGTCTTGGTAGGTCTAGCTTTTAAATTTGCCCGTCTCAGTCGCTCGAAGACATTCCGACAACGTTCCAAGTGGTCAGGCCAATTTGGACTGTGTATAAGACAGTCGTCTACAAATGCATCTACCCCTTCGCCAGCATCTTTTAATACTTTCCTCATGAGCCTGTTAAATGTGGCGGGGGATCCCTTCAACCCGAACGGCATGACCCTGTACTGGTATAGCCCAAACGGTGTGGCGAACGCCGTCAGGTGTTTATCTTCCTCGGCCATCGGAACTTGATAAAAGCCCTTTGTCAAGTCCAGCTTGGTGAAATATTTTGCCTCCGCTAGATTGGAAATAATGGCTTCAACCTCAGGCATCGGTTCGGCGTCATCGGCAGTCACAACATTTAGCCGCCTGTAGTCGTTGCAGAAACGATGTTGACCATCGGGCTTCTTAACTAATACAATTGGACTATTGTACGGGGACTCGGACGGTTCGATGATTCTGGCCGCAAGCATCTTGCCTACCTCAGCATTGACAGCTTCTCTAGTTGAGTACGGTAGTTGGTAGGGTCTTACCTTCACAGGTTTTTGATCTAGCAATGGGATTTTGTGCTTGATCAGGTCAGTGAGCCCCGGTACATCGGTAAATATATCTTTGTATTCTTCCATGAGCTCTTGCATCTGTTCTCTCTGATCCTGATCTAGCGTGTCCCCTAACTGTACATCCCTGTAGGTTTCGGTCTGTTCTAGCTTAGGCATGACTGTCTCCAGAGGCATCGAAGTCGCTTCCTCTCCTTCATCGGTCTCGTCAATTATAGCTGCAGCTATTGCCTCTGTGTTTTCCTGTTCGTCTTCCCTCTCAATATACTTTTTCAGCATATTCGCGTGATACAGTCGTCTCTTCCCCTTGACCTTCACCATGTAGTTCACTGACCCTCTCTGCTCTTCTACTTTGTAAGGCCCTTTCCAAGTCATCTGTAGTTTCGATCCGTCACTTGGGAGAAGTATGAGGACGGAATCGCCCACTTGGAATTTCCTCTGTTTGGCCCCCCTATCGTAGTATTTCTTCTGCCTGTGTTTTTCGACGCTGCTGTTCTCGGCTACGACTTTCATGGTATCCTCCAATCGTTCCCTCATATCTACCACGTATTCGTACGATGACCTCGTTTCTGACTCCGCTTCCCCAGTCCACAGATTCTTCAGTATTGCAAGTGGTCCTCTCACAGGGTGACCGAACACTAGTTCAAACGGCGAAAAACCTGTACTGGCCTGTGGGGTTTCGCGATACGCGAACAGCAGTGGACACAACATTCTGTCCCAGTCCTTGGGTCTGTCATGAGCTACTCGGCGAAGCATATTCTTCAGCACTCCGTTAAATCTTTCACACAGACCATTGGCCATCGCGTGGTAGGGCGAGCAGAATATCTGTTTCGTTTTGAGAAGTGCACTGACCTCTCTCATCAGCTCACCGGTAAACTGTGATCCCCTATCTGAAACTATTTCCTTTGGTATGCCTAACCGAGAAAATATTTCCATTAACGCTTCACTGACCTGCTCAGCTGATATCCCCCTTAAGGCTACGGCATCCGGGAAACGCGTGGCATAATCTACTAGCGTCAAAATATAACGCGATCTCCCATGTTCCGTACGCGGAAGTGGACCAACCAAATCTATGGCGACGCGCGAAAAGGGCGTGTCGATCAGGGGTGTCGGCACTAGGGGTACCTTTGTCACCCTACCTTTATTGGATGTCCTTTGACACGCGTCACACGATCGACAGAAACGACCTACGTCCGCACCTATCCCAGGCCAAAAGAACGACTGCATTATTCTGTCCTGTGTGCGCGAAATTCCTAAGTGTCCCCCGAACACTCCTTCGTGGGCTATCTTCATCAGCTCACTTCGGTACTGCTTAGGTACCAACAACTGCTCCACATCAGCACGTCCAGCCCCGGCCTTCTTTACCCGATAGTAAATTCCCTTACTCTCCTTTATGTGAGTACCTACCTCAGCCGATTGCTCCAACGTGGCTCTCTCCCTTAAAACTCTCAAAGTTTCGTCCTCTCTCTGGGCCCGGGCTATCTCACCTGGTGTGAGTTCCCCTATCTTGGCCCCTACCCTTACCTCCTCCGTTGAGTTGCCCTTGGCCTCCTCATTATCTGTGGTCTGACTCACTTTCGCACTCGCATTCTCACACTCATGCTCTTCCTTGTCAATCTCCACCTTGCGAGATCGCGTGAGTACCACACTTATCTTCTCAAGAGACGCCCCCTTTATGTTTCCTATAATCAAATCGGCCACTGGGTCTTCCACTACTAGCGCTTTGAGAAGCCCAGTATAAAATGGGGTTTCTACCCACATTTCCGCGACAGGAGCAGACCTTCTCGTCCCGTCCATCAGGACATAACTCCTGTTCTTCCCAGTTAAGCTGTTAGGAGGCAGTTTGTCCCTTTTTATAATCGCACACGTGCATCCCGTGTCACGAAGGATAGTAATCTCTTTATCCCCTATCCTCCCCTTCTCCAAAAATGGAGCGGATAAATCATTCTCCGGAACATCGTCTTCGGGCTCATGTTCTGTCGAACCTTCTAACTCAATACTCTTACCTTCCGTCTCCCAAGAAATGAAGGTCTGTGGCCCAACACTCTGCTCAGCCCCTGGTTGAGTATTCGCCCTGCCCGATGACTCCCACTGACTGTCATCGGCTTCCTCATCGCTGGTTAGTACGACTGCGGTCGTCTCTTTCTGTCTCTTCCTACAGAATCTCGCAATATGGAGAAGTGACCCACACACAAAACAACCACGCCCACTCTCACGCTGGGACTTACCTCGGTTGTCCTCGACAGTGGCAGTAGCACCCTTCTTCGTCCTGCCCTGGTCACACTGCCTACTCAGGTGATTGGGAGAGCCACAGTTGAAGCATACCGGTTTACTCACTCCTAAACCCTTACTTCTGCTCTCCTCAACCCTCTTACCTGACTTCTGCTGTTGCTCCAGCCCTCGCTTCGACTGATGAGCCTCACTATACAAGTCCGCCATCTCAACTAACTCATGCACGGACTTGGGGTCCCTCTCTTTCAAATATATGGAAAGATTACAGTCGACAATCTTCAACATCTGCTCCCTGACTAACAGATCCGTAATCCCTTCCATAGTTCTCTCTGCCTCTGAGAGGTCTACCCACCTCTCAAAATATCTCTGCAATCTCACGGACAGCTGCGTATAAGTTTCGTCCTTATCTAGACGACTCTCCCTAAACTTACGCCTATAACCCTCTGCCGTGAGGTGATACTTCTTGAACAACACCTTCTTTACCTTCTCGTAATCCCTACTGTCTTCATCGCTGAGACCGGAATAAACATCTAACGCCCTGCCAGTTAACAATGCCCCTAACATGTCTGCCCAGGTGTCTTCTTCCCAATCATTTGCCTGCGCGAGCCTTTCAAATCTTTTCAAATACGAGTCGAGATCCTCGCGCGAGTCATCAAAAATGGCAATTTTAGGTACCTTCGGGGTAGCAGATTTTCCATTCCCTTTACCATTGTGACACCCGTTTTTGGCTAGTTCCCGTTCGCATTCCATTCTCTCCCTTTCAAATTGTCTTTCCTTCTCCTTTTCTTCTCGTTCGCGCTCCTTTTCTTCTCGTTCGATAGCCCTTTGTTCTCGGTTTTGGGCTTTCTCTTCGTCCCACCTAATTTTGAATTCCTCATCACTAATGCCTTCTTGTCTGGCAAGCTTCAGTGCGCCCAGATAGTCCATCAGCAATTGACCTGTAAACAAAGCTAACAGTAAAGCGTGGATCGTAACTGTGAAGTTAACAACAATATTCCTGCAATAGCAAACAACAATTTTCTCTGTGACAAAAGATAAAATTGAACAGTCAATGCACAGGTAAAATCAGAGCATGTCGCAGGCATTAAATGTCAATCTCTCTCACTCGCCTCAGGGCAGATGACCTGTCCACACAATCACACAATAGCCCCTTGACACGACCCAGATCAAAATTAAATGTTATTTACTAGCAGGATCCCACTTCTGACACCATTGTGATGTTTCCACTTTCTCTCACTAACTTTCTTCTGACACCAGCCGTGATGGGCACGGCACAAACACACTAAATAATCGACTATCTCTCTTCTATAAGTTATAACAAACGATATCTGTATTGCTTACATATATTCAATAATTATTGATTCATTCAATAATAATAGGAACATAGGTCATACAATTTCATGTGAATTTCGATGGAATGAAGTTGATGCAAATCAGTACATGCTAATTAAATGGCTTCGTAATATTCAATCTCTAGCACATTTTATAAAACACATGGGAACATTCAGCATAAGGAAACCTCTCCTTTAGGGGTGTATGGCGCTATCTGGGCACTGGTTCTTCCTCTCTACCCTGGCTTGACTGCGCAGTTAGATCAACAGGTATCGGCAGGTACCAATAGGTCGGGAAGCCAAGAAGCCACGATGTCGTTAATCAAAGTACAAGAAGTTGAGAAGCCAAGAAGGTGTTGTTCTTCCTCCTCTGTAGAAAAACAATCGCAAAGTCCTAATCTACTGCTGGAAGGCATGACTTCCATACTTACTCCATGACGGATATTCATCATTAACACTTTTAACCGCTGACACTGTTATAAGTCAGGCTGCAGCTCCCATACTCCATAGGCTCCCATATAGGCAATAGAATAAACGATCAATACAGTTTAATGATATTTACACGTTCCCCACGAAGAATAACGCTCTCTCTAACGGACCCCATCCTATAAGGTTTCGTAACATATATATAACGGCGTTTCCGTGACTCTCTCAGAGGCAGTAGTTATACCAAAGTAAACCCACTAGATTTAGGTTCTACAATCATGAACATTAGGTAAAATACACATACATCGTACAATTAACTTACCACTCAGCAACAGCCCAAATGCCGACAAGATACCAAAGATACCACGCTCTGACAAAGGATGTTTGCGGGTTCCCTGACCTTCCCCACTCACAAGACTAGTACAAAGTTACAGTTGCAGTTGTGGTCTCCTCTTCGGCACGAAGCTGGTGAGTGCTCTCAGCGGTCTGAAGTTGGAAGGAGCGTTCGGGGATTTATACCCAGTCAGGTAGCGTCCCAAGACGCCCACCGAGTGTGCATTAGTTATCCTAATAGCCACCCCCGTCGGCTCCACGTCAAATACTATTGAAACAGCTCTACCCCCCAAGCAATTCCCAGGTGATCTGATCGACAAGTACGGCGGTCAAGTAAACACTACCCTTTTCGGGTGTCAAAGCACTTCAGTTGCATCCCATACTTTCCCCCTCTGGCCTACAATGACTCTGTCTCCCCGCCGTTAACTATCTTCCCACGCTAGTTATAGGCACAATATTATTATAACTACTAGTTATACCTTGCCAATCTATCACCCTGTTACAGGGGGGGAAGGGATTATTATTCTATTTTTAAAGTTCACCTCGGCAGCCGGCCTTGTTATGCCTGCTCTTTTCGACTTCCGGGACAAGGTACCTTTAACATGCGCAACGAAAACACACGAGCCATCCAAGGTTTCCGTCTTTACGGTAGAAGACTGGGTGCTCGATCTTATCTACCATAGGATCAGCGACAGACACCCCCCCCCCCGCCCTTCAAAAAAAAAAATCCAACATGCCAGCAACGACCGGGGATCGAACCCGGTGCCTTCTAGACAACCCTCAATTCAGAGGCACCGTAAGCAGAGCCGGATTTATAAAGGGACAAGGGGGGGGGGTATATATAATATTATTATTATTCTAGGCGTTGTCCACCCACCGCCGGATGTAGCCCCCCCCCCCCCCCCCCTCCGTCAAAACTTTTCATTCTCTACTGTCTGTTGTTTTCCTCATCCATGTTGTTTCTCCTCTCTTTGTAATGTCGTCCTTCCGTCTTCTTCCTGGTCGTTCTCTTGTTCTTTTTCCTGTCCTTGGCTATACGTACCCTAAAAAAAATATACTGTAATAATGAGTTGAACTTTGTTGTTGTTGAGTCAGCCAAAGGAAGAGTTCCACGACTTTGAGATACCGACTCTGCATCTTTCTCTGGGGCTCTGTCAAGTCTATTTTGTCTTGGTTTTACCTTGCATTGTGATGTGAACTCTGGAGTCTTGCCTGATTAGTTCGGGCACATAAACAAACCTGTCTTGAGTCAGCTGTAAGAAGAGAGACCTCGCACACACAGTCAAACTAAACTTGACTCAATATACCATCACAAGGCAGGATAACCAGGTAGAGGAGGCTGTAAAAGGCATCATGTCGAAGAATAGAACTAAACTTGACTCAATGTACCATCACAAGGCAGGATAACCAGGTAGAGGAGGATATAAAAGGCATCATGTTGAAGAATATACGCTTTAGTCTAGCCACAACAACAACAACAACAAAAAAACAACTAAAAAAACATTAAACCTTCACTTTGGCCTTGTCAGGGTATTATTGCTATAGAAACTTGCTGATGGATCTGTTCAAGATAATAATAATAAAAGTAAGTTAATCTGAAAAATATATTTTGCTTGGATTATACTGCTGGGCATTACGGTGGTACTGGTCGGATTCGTAATCGGCCTCTTAGGGAATTGAAAGGTAAAATATTTCATTTATCCGACAATGATGTTAACTCTAATCTGGTCTGGGTACAGGGTGATGCGAGATATCTTTGATACTGGAAAATAATGTGCCAATTTAACGCCTATGAATAATCACATTATGAAGGCCCTGTTTCAGAATACTACTATTATCCTGAGTCTGATAAAACAGCATTATCATAGGTAGTGACATTGACGCGCAAGAACATCTGAAGAATCGGATATACCCAGCCATCACTAACGAACCAACAAAGCGGTTCCACAACTATTGTCCCTCATAGTCGCATAGCGCCAGCCCTTTGTTGCACTTCATGGCCGGCTTGCTGGAACAAAAATAAGTCACAAGAGATTAAAACATTGATTGAAGTAGTCTGAAAAGTGATTGAAGCGATTTTTTCATTAACTTCATATTGCTGAGTGATTTCCAGGAAGTTATAAAGCGAGGGTTCTCACATTGGGGTAAACTAAACCCCAGAGGATTAATTTCGTCTACTCTGAAGGTCGATTTGGCAATTCTGAATCTTTGTACATATCTATCTATCTGTCTGTCTGTCTCACTGTTTATTTGCCTGTCTGTCTATCTATCTATCTATCTATCTATCTATCTATCTATCTATCTATCTATCTATCTATCTATCTATCTATCTATCTATCTATCTATCTATCTATCTATCTATCCATCCATCCATCCATCCATCCATCCATCCATCCATCCATCCATCCATCCATCCATCCATCCATCCATCCATCTGTCTGTCTGTCTGTCTGTCTGTCTGTCTGTCTGTCTGTCTGTCTGTCTGTCTATCTATCTATCTGTCTGTCTGTCTGTCTGTCTATCAGTCTACCTATCTATCTATCTATCTATCTATCTATCTATCTATCTATCTATCTATCTATCATCTACCTTGAAATAACACTATACTGTAATATATGTTTATATTTGCCATTATTGTTTATGTTTGCCATCTGAAGTACATGTATTTGATGAAGGATAATATTAAAGTATAGTATTTTAAAATGTCCTTCTTGTTGGTTCCTTTATTATGTGCAAACACAAATTACTGAACAGAACAGGTTAGGTGTATGTTTACTTTCGAAAAGTTACCAGGAGTGAACTGGAAGCAAAAGGTTGGGAACCACTGTTATGAAGCATAGTACGATTATACCATAATTTTTCTATTTAGGGAAGAAAAGCAATAACAAAGTTCATTTTGAAATAGGAGCCCCAGATAGAAGAGAAAGTACACTTGCTGGGTGTGTATTAAACATTCGATTTATCTTGGAGGGAAGTACGAGGGGGAACACAGAATCACGAGGAACTTGTAAAGAACGTGTCCTAATTTTTACAAGGCAGATGTAGTTACCAATTGTTTTTTTTTCTTTTCTCTCTCTCTATCTTTTCTATTTCTTTCCTTTCTGTCTTTGCTCCTCACTCTTTATTATTTTGTTTTTTAAACAGCAAAATTAAAAGTCTCTCATCTTCAGAAAGATTTATTCTCCTGCTCACCCATACATTCCATTTTTATCTTACTCAATTGCTCACTCACCCACCTACTAACTCACTCACTCACTCATTCGCTCACTCACACACTCACTCACTCATTCACTCACTACTTTATTGTATATTTAGATTTGTTCCCACCGTTCGGCTTTCAGACGGGCGCTTTCCAGTAGAAATTCCCTCTCCACAATTTTTTTTTGAAACGTGTTTTAGATTTTCTCACTTTGAACAATAATTATCGTCTCTACGATGCTTCTTTGAAGATTAGTCAAAGATTGGCAAAAAGAAAAAAGTTGTATTATGTGGCAAAGCCTAGCGTAAGAAATAATACCCAAACGGTACGCGATGCTTTGCTACATGCGACGTTTTCTTTTTGCCAGTTTGTGGCTTTGTTTTAAGCCTTGCTGCGACCCCAGTGTACTTTCTGTGGCTTTTGAAACAATCTTTGAAGATTGTAACTCAATAGACACCGCCCCTCCCCCTCCCGCATTACGAGCATTTTCCTCCCTCACCTTGCCATAAACCAAACTAGCATCAAAACACAGTTACACATAACAGTTACACAATAGGGTCACTGTAACCCGACATTCCTACTAACAAAACAAACAAACGGTACAATAGACAGAGCGTGCCTGGAAAGGTAAGGGGCTAACTGCGGGAAACAGTTCACCACTGAATGAATGGAAGTCGCCGACGTACGTGTGGATCAGATAAAGAACGGAAAGCTACGCATGTCGTAAAAGATAATGTGACGGCCTGCGTGGTTTAAGTTCCCTGTTGTGTCCACAGCTTTTACCATCAGGGTGCCATCAATAGGAGAAAATGTACCTAATTTGCTCGGCGAGAAATGGGAGGGCTTGCCCTCGGGGTGTGAAGAACGCTAGTGAGGGGAAGGGAGTCGGGGATACGTACACGTACGCTTTTCATTCAATCTATGGTAAACATTTATTAAATAGCTGATTTTATTTGTTTTGTTTTTTTCCCCCACATAATGAGTTGTGGGATTATATGAAAGCCGATTATACGCTTTGTGCCTACACATTTTTCCGGTCACTGTTTCAGCGCTCGTAGCTTTCCTGCCTGGGTAATCCTCATAGGTCACAGCCTTCCTTATGGTTGCCATAAAGCTTCATTGATCCCCTTTGTTTACATACACGAAGTGAATTTTGTCGGAATAGTTTCCTTTGGTTTACGGTAAGCTGCCTGGTGCCTTGTAGGTCAAAGGGAACATCCGTAACGCACGCATCTTTGATTTCGGGTGATTTTCGACACTCTCTCCCCTCTACGTAAGCTTTTCGTATGCTTTACTTTAACCGCCATCCCCCCCCCCCCCCTCAATGCGCTTGCATGCGGCCGTTAAGGCCTGTTTACAGTGGTAGGTTTTAGGAATAGAAAACAGGAATGGACGACTGTATAGGAAGAACTCTCCTGGCTTTCCGTCTTTTTTCCCCCCTTCGAAACATGACCAAAAACAAACGACGCGCATCGTTTCTCATTCAGAAAACGGACCAGTGTAAACAAACAACTTTTCAAAGAGGAAAATTGGAAAACAAAAGATGGAAAGCCAGAAGAGTTCTTCCCCCACAGTCGCCCATTCCTTTTTTCTATACATCAAAATGATAAGGGGGGGGGGGGCATGTTGGTCTAGAGGCAAGATGCCCGCTTTCATGCCGAAGGTACCGGGTCCAATCCCCCGTCGGTGTAGGCATGTTGGAACTTTTTTTTTTGGAAGGGGGGGGGGGGTGGAATTCCTGTCCCTGATCCTATGGTAGGTGGTATCGAGCACCTAGTCTTCTCCAAAAAACTGGGAGAGCCCCGTGTGCACATTGCTCGCATTAAAGAGTCCTTGGCAGTTGGAAGTCGAGAAGAGCAGGCCGAACAGGGTGGCTGCCCGAAAAAAATTCTGGAAAAAAAAAAAATGAATAATCCCAAACATGAAAACACTCAGACACAAGAACAGGAATAATAAAAAGGAGAAAAGTGAGATGTAAATGCCGATGGCAGCGAACCTCCTAAAATTAAGACCTAAACAAAACATTTACTACATACGCTCAGCTACTGTGTACACTTTATGACTCCAATAAACTGCAAACAGGTATCTTTCACTCTGTAATGATGGACATCTCTAGGTAATTAAAAGAAAATGTTTAGCACAGACAGCCATGTTCCATTTGCAACGTTTTTCTGTGTCCGTCCACACTAGTAAAGCTCCGCAAATACAACGTATCTTTGCCAACTTTCCCTTTACACCTAGCCCTGCTGCGACTCACTGATTGGTGTCCATACAGCAGGAACCCTGCTGGGCTTGGTGTAAGGTGACCTTTGGCGTCTACCGCAGGCTAGCCATACCTTCATTGAATCAGTTAAGCCTTCTCGCACGTTTAAATAACATAACTTTCTTCACGTGACAGAATGTCCAAGCCAGAGATAAACTTAGTTACAGACAATGATAAAGGTATGGAAAAATGTGAACTTTCTAGGCCACAGAATGGTGAATTGTGCATTTTTGAAGTTTCAAATAATAGACGTTACCTACAAAACCCAAGATCAATACACTGGTTTTGAATTTTCATTATGAAAGACACCATTGGCTCCTCTAGGCGTGTGTGACTGGAGAGAAGTCATAGAGCAGTTCGATCGACTCGAAATGAATGAGAAGATAATAATGAATAAAATATGTAATTGAGCTCATCAATGCATTACTTTATTGTTGAGTAATTTGATTTTAACCAGTCATGACAGTGCAGTTTTCGGGCGGACCTTAAGGGCATTGATTTTTGTCACGAATGGATGCTCGATCCACTTTTTGACATTCCCAAACCGTGACATTTCTATGTATTCCATGGCCAAGGTCTGTCTATGAAATCATGTTATCAAACAATGTACATCGTGCTTGGCTGTTCGTGATTTCTAAGCAATCGTTTACTGGTCTCTCAGCGTCTGAATATTGCAAGGATTCGTCAATTGATTTGTAGTGATTTTGTCGGAATGCAAGGCGTAATGTCTTGGTCTGCTCAAAATCTCAGATGTATTCATGTAATTGGAAACCTTTTAATAGAATGGTGATTGGAGTATTTCACCTATTACTACACGTGAAACGCTTGTTTTCTTTGTTTGTTTGGGGTTTTTTTGTGGTAAGATCGGGGATGGTATATAAGTGTGGACATTTTGAGGGTAGGCATCAGTTTGTGTTGACCTGAGCTTCAGTCTCTGTGCACTACTAACTTGGCTTGCCCACACTTCCGTTGGTAAGTATCGTTGCTGTTCTTAAATTACTATCAAGTGACGTTCGAATCAAAGAAAGTTTGTGTGTGTGTGTGTGTGTGTGTGTGTGTGTGTGTGTGTGTGGTAAGACCGAAGATGGAATATAAATGGGGAACTTTTTCGGGTAAACAGCCGATCTGTGTAGACCTGAGCATCAGTCTCTCTGGGCCAGTAGCTTGATTTGCTCACAATTCCTTTGATGAGTGTTATTGCTGTAATTAAATTTTAATAGCTATCACGACGTGGCCTTCAAATCAAAGGAAATGTTTGTTGTTGTAGTTTTTATGGTAAGACGGAGAATGGTATAAAAATGTTGAGGTTTTGAGAGTAAACATTCAGGTTTGTGTAGACCCCAGCAGTCCCTTTGGGCTACCAGCTTGGTTTGCCCAATCTACCTTTGGTGAGAAACTGTCGACAGTTAAATCAGAGGAAAAGTTATTTATGAAAAGATCAGGGTTAGTTGGAAACTTTGATAGTTGGGCATTTGATTTGTGTTAACCCGAGCATCAGTCTCTGTGCTCTACCAGATTGACTTGCCCAGACATACTCTGGCGAGTTGAGATCGTGAGGTCGATTCCAGCCTGCGCTTTTCTTCTTCTTCTTCTTCTTCTTAATCTTCCCATTCAGTTTCTTTCCCCCTTCATTCGTTTAAAGGCGTTTATTTTCATCGTTGGTTTTTTTTCAGTTATAGTTATAAATTATTTTATATTTTATCAGTTATTAACACGGGTTTCATGTTATATTTTAGGAATACTCCAGAATTTGATGTGAGGTCAGCCAAGATGATACATGCCAGATTTGTTTGACATGTTGTACATATCATGATATTATTTCAAATACATTCTACTTTTCCCCTTAGTGTAAACCTAGATTAGAAAGATAATTCACTCACTGCTGTGGGAACACTGTCAGTAATGGGTTTTGTTATGTTTACTGGCGCTTTGTATTTTCATTGCACTTTTTAGGACATTGCAAGCATCAGGGGTGAAACACACCATGGCTGGTGTAGGCGCCAGGCCGGTGGCTCGCCGCCCACAAATTTTCCCTTCACATTAACACGATAGGCACTGCCCACACCACGACCCAGCGGGATGCAGCTGGCAGTGCCCATTGTGCTAGCGTGAAGCAAATTTGTAGGCAGCAAGCCACCTGTCTGGCGCCTACACCCGCCTTCGGTCTGTTTCACCCTTTACCTATTTCTCTTCAACTCTCTGTTACCACAGGCCTCTTACTACCTCAGCAAATCAACCAACAACAAATCAAAAATGGCTTCAAGTCTTCAGTACACCGCCCTGCTTGTGTGCGTGATTACCGTATTGTCTCTGCTAACCGTGTCCAGTCAGGCTAAGGAGATCTACCACAGCCATAGCCACAAAGTGACGGGTCACAACAAACACAGCCATAGCCATAGCCACAAACACGAGCACCATCACTACCATGACAAACACCACAGCGGCGGTGGAGGTGGCGATGATGACATGTTGTTGGCTACCCTGGCAGCACTCCTGATCAACAACAACAACAACGGTGGTGCAGGAATCGTCGGTTAAACTTGAGAACCACTGGACAGAGGCTTCTATTATTCTAGATTCCATAATGGCAAACTCATTTATTGAACTTTTTAAAAATTTGGAAATGAAAATTTATTGCCAACCATTAGTTCAATCTCAGTAAAATGATGTTATTCAATTGAAGGGCTAGACCTACCTGGTGCCTAAAAAGTTGTGTTTTCATGTGTGTGAAAACGGAAAAGGCAAAGGAAGCGTCACAATTCCATCAAGTGGTAAGAAGAAAGAGTGTTTTCGTGTGGATGACATCAACGTTTCAGTACACATGAAAACGTTATTTCTATTTCTCTGTCCGCGGGGTTTTTGACGTTTCCGTTTCCGTACACATGAAAACCCACTTTAAGTCATGAAAAGCTAAAATTGAGATACTGAACAAAATTTGTTATTCGGGATCGCTTTTACTCCGCAAATTTCATTCCGTCCAGGATGGCTCACTCTGACTTCTGGACTCACGCGCTTTCCACAGAAGACAGTATACTCTCTGATTTTTACGCACAGCTATAGTGTCAGTTTTTTAGTCCAGGTGGACTCAGGCATGGTTTAGAACTAGCCCCTTCAGTTGGATAGGATCTACCATATCAATAAGGATATGATCATTGGTGTTGGATTTGGACAAATTTTGACCAGTCAGATTTCTGCAATTCGTCCATGAGTCATCATTAAATTTGTTTTCCTAGGTGCCGGTCGTAACACAATCTATTGTCAGTTTCCCAATATCTTCAGGGTGAGATTTTTGTGTCTTTGGTAAAACACAATGAAAAACCTCCATAACTTAATAATTATGTTGATTAATTTCAGTAGGAAGCGCACTGCCAATATTCCATTGGTTTGTCCGACTCAGATAAGTCTTTGGGGATAGAAATCACTGTTCAGTCAGAATCACCCCTCTCCTGTCAACCCTCTGGTAAACAATTTTTGTTTTGATAATTTATCATTTAGTATTTGTTTCATGACCATTATTATTATTTATTTATTTTGGAGGGGGGGGGTGTCATTACTTTAATCATATTATCATATCAGTTTGAATACTCGTAAATTGAGAATTTGGGGGGGGGGGGGGCGGTTGGTGACAGAAATCTATCCTTCAGCATTTGAGAGTTGGTAATGTAATTTTCATATTATGATAATAATATTATAGAAATAGTTCAGATTTTGATGTTTCACCAATCAGAAAAAAAGATGTTTTATGTCGGAATTTATTGTGATGTATGCAACTTTTAAAATCCGATCACTGCTTCAAGGGCTCGGAAGTATAAAGAAGAACTAATATTCGAGTGGGTGGTTTTATTGTATTCCAAAGTACAGAAAGCTATGTCTATGGGATTTGAGAACGAAGGCTACACGTATTAATGTTGTTACTGAAGTATTTCATTTTGTTGTCGTTGAAGGCAATAGGTGTTGCTTATGATGCGTATTCAGATATGCCCAGTGTCACAATACTATGACATGTGTGTAATGTTAAAATGGATGTTATGGCTATGTACTCAGAATCGTACATATACAAAATATTTGGCAAAACGTATCGCTAAATGTTCTTTGAGTTGATAGGCAACAAACGAAAAAAAAAATGAGTGAAAATGCATGACTGGCCTCGAAAAAAATCATCTGCTGAAATGTATAACATTCCAGTAGCCTGGAAGGAGAGTAAAACACAGTTATGACTATTATTACCAACGATTACACTTATAATCATACATTCTTGTTTCACTACATTGTCTGGTAGGCTTGTTAGCTTTTGATCTGTGAACGTCTATAATTATGTTGCTGGAAACGATGAACCTCTGCGTGTATAAATAAAATGACAAAACGGTACACCATATTGAATTTGAATTTATTTGAATGTTTAGTCGATATAATCAGTTCGTCTCACAATGTCATGAATCGTCTAATGCAGTGGTTCTCAACCTTCTTCAGACTATCGCCACTTTAGGCACCAGAATATCTCCCGCCCCGCTACCTTATCCTCCCTCCCTACCCTCACCCCGCAACATCCCTATTCAAACCCAACAGATACATTTCACAAGCAGGCAGATTACACACAAATTACAGTGTCCAGCTTTTCAAAGCCCTATGAATGACTCAAAGGCTAGTTGGTGATTCAACATAAAACAGAAAGCATTCTTTATCAAATGCACTAAAACAATAGCACTTTTCTGTTCATAAAACTCATGTAGTCTACACCTGCTGAACGTGTCCGTGACTACTCTGTATCTGGCCGCAACTCGTCCTCCAATAATGCCCCGGCGACCGCTTTCATCGTTCTCCTTCCTTTGTCGATCTCTTCTGTTCCCAACCCCACCCCCCCCCCCCACACACACATACATTTTATTATGTAAAATGTATATAAATATTAAGAAATACATGTATGCAACAATATTTATTCACGTAGTAGGTTTTTTAAACTGTGAATTTGTTTTTATTTTTCAGCAATCACAAATTACACAATCATCTACACCAAATGTTTACAAAATCTTGACGGATGATTGTATTAGCTGCACCGAAGATATTAAATACGATGTTGAACCACTGACATGTAGGAAAAACATGCGAATGTCATAAAAAAAAAGTTAATCTGACAAGCTCAGAACATATTCTTTATGTCTGGGTTTGTACATGAAATGGGGGAGCTAAACCTCTTGAAACCGTAATAAAATAAGTTAAATAGTTTTTGATATAGTAACTATATCCTTTCGGTCAGTTCTTGTTGCCTTGGGAGGGGAAGGATGGTAACCTGGCACGGTTCTGTCACTGTTGTTTCTGCTAATTAAATTCTTTTGTCTCACGTTTTTCCGGATCTCAGGTCTCACTGGATGAGGCTGCCGGGGTTTCTCTGGCTCTCGTTTTTCCCAATTAACAGCCAAAAGTTCAATGAAAAAGCTGTACTCATTTTCAGATAAATAAAAAAATTGATAGATGCGTTCAGGATGTTTATAAAAAACCTGATGTAATTTGTAATCCAAAGTAAATTATGAAGACGACCTCGGTGAACAAATCCGCTGTCAATGAACCTGAACAAATTTGTTGTCAACCGAGGCAGTATAGCAAACAAATAGCACATAATGACCACTAGAAGCATCTGGGTTACTTTCTTCTCTTTTGTGGTAAATCTTTTGCTACTTGCATCGGCGTATTTACTTCGAAAATCTGAGGACACTTTCAGTTGATTGGCTACGAGTAAAGAACAGATAAGCATAATGGTGAAAGACAGAGTAGGCCATAACATTGAAATGGCACTATATGAGTCCATGACGGCCCAAAAATTCTCTCTCACAAAGGTGGTGTATTCGAAAGTAACAATAGTTCTGTTATAGATGGGACTAAAAGTTACATTAAGCCGAAAAATGAAGAACATATGAGTCATAGAACCAAAGGTAATTACTGAAATGATCACCATGGCAACTGCTGTGCGAGTAGGAGTTAAAATGCGTTTGACAGCAAATGGACACATTACGCATAGACATCTTTCCATGGCCACGTAAGACGCTAAGCAGCTAGACACTGCTCCTGAATATAATTCTATGTACTGTACTGTCGCTCCTGCGATATTTGCCCAGCTCTCTGCAGCTGCTTCGTCAACTAAACTGATGACGCCATAAAATCTGACAGCACAACCAGACACGCAAAGCATCAGGTCCCATACAGCTATGGAAGTCAGGGAAACAGTGACGCTTTCCTTGAAACCTTGACGGGCAAAGACGAGCAAAGTCAAAGTGTTGGTGACAGTTCCGATGAGGGACATGACTGAACAAAGCCAAACATTGACGATGTCTTCTAGGAGTTGTTGGTATCACTGCTGACAATAGTCTCTGATGGGACAAACATATTCCTGGAGGAGTTGACTTCACCTGAACTATAAAAATCTGGCCCTGAAACGTTCACTCCTGTACAAAAAAAAAAAAAAGACATATGTATTCAATTTTCTAGTGATCGCGACCTTAGAGCTTGTTTGTTCTAACCCCACTATTTGCACAGCTGAGAAATTCGATATTAGTTTGCTACTTCAGCTACTATGATAAGGAGTTAGAATAAGCTGGAATTTTCACACCGCTTGAAAAGTGCCACATCGCATTTTGAACAAGATTCAAAATGTGCGTTTATTATACCTCTTCTACAAACTAAAAGAACTACACATTTTCAGAAAATGGAGATAGAACTAACAAGAACTGAGGTCCCTTAATGGCACCATATCTTTTTTAGCTTACAACAGTTCACCCAACGTTAAGGTTTGTTCACTTTTCAACTATTGAACTGTGTATGCGAAAGTGGACCCGCAAACTAAAACTGATTATTTGCTTTAAAGTGTGCGGTTGTTATTACTTGTGCCAGGATGGCCATAATCCTAAAGACGTCTAGTCTTTGTTGATTTCCATTAACGTATATGTGTGTGTGTGTGTGTCCATGTCTGGATACCAGTCAACAACGTAGAGGTTCGGACATCACTTAAGCCAACCATACACTAGTCAGTTTAGTCTTAAAAAATCCGGACCGTAAGTCCAAACTGGTTGAAATGGACTTAAGATCAGACGCCTCACACTATTGAGATCAAAACTTAAGATCGGGAGTCAGTTGCCGAAATGCCGCCGACGCGTGAGCTTGTGCTGGCCAATACTGCAGTTTAAAATGAATGCATGGAACCCTTGCAAAATCCATGTAAAAGTCAATGTCTTTACATGCACGTATTTGGTATGCATTCGCAGCCAGATTCCACGCCGAACCCGATTCTGAAGTCAGAATTACAATATTTTGAATTTGATACTTCAATATTTTGAGCCCCGGCTGGCCTAATCTGGAGACTGAAGCGAAAATGTCAAGTACTGCTTGTTTTCTTTTTAGACCATCCGTTTGAGATTGATCTCAATGAGTTTACGCTATACACTATATTGTTATCTAACCCCAGTTTCGTCTTCAGATCCAGATCTTGAGACCAAACTGATTAGTTCATGGCCGGTTTAACTTTGATCCACTCCATAAAAGACTTTGATCTGACTGCTCATATCATCTTATATAGAAAGTAAGCCCCCCAATGTAATCATGAAAGGCTTTTCAAGCCCTCAGCCTTAAATTCTATAAAATATTATGTTACGCATAGAAAGAAGTAAAGATGTGAGGGGGCATATTTTATTCGGTCTTGAAGTCCTCTAAATTTTTAATAATTTTGCTAATTTTGAACCACAACTGAGTTGAACAGAGGAAAATGTTCCAACATCCTGAGCCGGAAAAATTGACTCATTTTCGTTGGAGAGAATTTAAAAGTATGACAGGAAGATTCCACCGACGCCTCAGTTTACTCACTGGTGCTCGAAACTCAACATAAAAAGTCACATCTGAGAATTCCCCGAGTCAATGAACCAACTGGTATTTATAATATATAAATATTATTTACTCGCATGGTTAACTGGGGTAAACAAAAGTGTTTGTGCTCATTCAGAGTTCACTCCCTTATCATTCATTCAGCATTAATTACGAGTAATAATGTTTTTGATTGTAAGGTTCTTTTGTTGTAATAGCAATGTGAGAGCTCACGAACTCAAGGAAATGTTAGACTTAGTCAATAATTTGGATTTTTATTGCTTCTTTAAAACTCATTTTATAATGACAATATCAGGAAAAAAGTGTATGGAATCAGCCACTATGAAAATTATAAACGTTTCTCAGATTGTCTCTTATCTCTATGACAAATTATATGGACATTTTCCCTCTAAAACGACAATTACAGATACATTGTTTTCATGATAACTTTAAATCCTGATATTTGTATGTCCCCCAGACAAGATCGAAAAAAATATTTTATAAAAAATCAAAAAAAAAGTATGATGGAGAGATTCAGGAACAATTCAGTTGTTTGTCCTTTTGTAACTGAAGACTTTAAGGGTTTGTATCTGTTTTTCTTTCACTCTGGTCAGGCTGTCTTAACATCATTATGGGCTCCTGCGCAAAGCAATAACCTGCGACCCGCTCCCTCGGCAATCAGTCAGAAATTCCCATGCATGGGGCCCCGTAAACCCTTGGGGCCCCAGGGGGAACTGCCCAGTGTGTTAAGACGGTCCTTGCGCAAGTGAATTTATATGATTTATTATTATTATTATTACTTTTCTTGTTGTTATTGTTTTTTTTTTCTAAACAACTAACATCTCTTGAACTTAGTTCTTGTTTGTTCCAACTGCACTCTTTGCACAAATGAGAAATTCGACATTAAAAGTTTTCTGCTCTAGCATTATGATAAGGAGTCAGAATACACCGGAATTGTGAAACAGCTTGATAAGTGCTACAACACATTTTAAACTAATGGCAAACTGTGCATTTAGTACAGCTCTTCAATTTGCTAAAAACCCTCCAGGCTTACAGAAAATGGAGATAGATCCAACATGTAGTAAGATCGTCACCTTTCATTATCACTTTATTTTCACTCGTTCTTTCGTTCTAGTGAATATTTTTTTGTAACTTTTATGCCCCTCGCTTTGGTTTCTGACACATCTAGAATGTTTCGCAAACATTTCAGTCAGGCAAAGAACTCCGTTCGATAGGAAACTGTGAAAATTTCGAGGCTGTTATCTCACTCTGACTTCAGCTGAATTGTTTATAAAACAACACAGGCATAACCGCCCCGGTCACTTGTTTTATTCTTTCTTTCACTCCCGTTTTTCTGAGTACGCACTTTGCATAATAACTTCCAACCGCCTCAGCGCTCCTTGGTGCTCTTTCTCTCTGAAGCTATTGTATACCTTTACTTAGTTATGTCGGCGGGCGATTTCGAAGTTGCTGGAGACATGGAAAGGTCTGCACTTTAGTCATTAGGCCCGGGCAGAAGAAATTTGGGCGAAGGTGCTCAATTATAAATTGGCAGTACAGGTGATTCGTTTTTTTCTTTCTTTCCTTTAATAATAATAATAATGATATCATATAGGAAGTAAGGCTCCAGAGTAATCATGAAAGGCTTTTCAACCGCTGAGTCTTAAATTTCACAAAAATATCGTACTACGCATAGAAAGACGTAAAGGCGTGCCTGGTCATATTTTAAAGGATCTTGAAGTTCGCTATATTTTTGATACTTTCGTTGATTTTGAGCCACAACTGAGTTGAACAGAAGAAAGTGTTCCGACATTTTTAACAGGAAAAAAGACGCATGTCGTTCGAGAAGAATTAAAAAGTATGACAGAAAATTTCGTTACGGGCCTCAATTTCCACATTGTTGGACCTTAGTTCTTGTAATAACAATAAAAACAATAATGCACACTTATGCAACGCACACGCCCATTTGAATTAGGATCTGAGCGCTTTACAATGTAGAATGAATGATCAAGACAACTCATTAAAAATACAATTTCATTAAATTGCTTTTAAGTACAGTTTAGTTAGAAAGGCTTTCATGTTCGATTTAAAAGAGCTCAGATTGTCATTTCCTCCGTAGCAAGACATTCCGTACTGAGTACCCAGAATAAGAAACGTGGGGTACGAGAGGTAAGTGAAGCAGAGTCATGAGACCTGAATAAGTCTTGGCTTAAAATGACCTTGTAACATGGACATTCTTCCACCCTGTGATGGAAATTGTTCCCCCTTGTTGCAGATCAGATCTAGTTATGTCCCCTTCTTTCTCACACCCAAACAAACAGTTCTGCTTTATCCACTCTTCATTCGAGTCCCCTAGGCCGTTTTTTTTTCTTTCTTTCTTTCTTTCTCTTTCTTTTTCTGTTTCTCTTTCCCTCCGTTTCTCCAATTGACGAAGCCACAAGCCGTTTCTTATCTGCGGTCTGAACACATTACACAACCCGTTCAAGGCTCGGGTGTATTCGAGTCTGCATCTCTTGACAGTTAGGTATCGGACTGAACAGCTCTCCTCAGCTGAACAGATCTCTAAAAAACCCGCAATATTTAGGGATGAATTTGTTGATTCCGACATTACTAAAACACACAAGCGCATCACACGCACGCGCGCGCGCACACACACACATATTCATACTTACAAGCACAGGCTAGCATTGTTAGTGAGTTAAAGGTTTACATCAAATTATAAGGATTCAACTGCTAACATAATTCTTAAAATGCCAAAAAAAGATATTGTCGTTCTTGAGGTGGCAGAATACCACACTGTTTAAGATGCTGTTTACTCTGTCAGTTAGGACCATACTAGCGTGTGCCATCACCAAAATATTATTTTAGGCTACAAATGTTAACTTGCCATTATATTATCTTATCAACACAGTTATATTACAACTAAAACACAATTATATTCAGTTAAAACGCAGTGATACTTAAGCTCTCCATATAATGTAATGAGTTGTACTTCTTTATTTTTTATTTGTTTTGTTTATGTATATCTTTATGTATGTATGCATTTATTTATTTTATTTCATTCTATCTTATTTCATCCATATGTTCTTTTTTTCTTTAAATGGTTTCTAATTCTCATTTTATATTTATTTCCCAGATGATGGTAAAGTGCCCTATACTGTTGGTATACTCTGTTGTGCTCGAGCCACCAGTTTGGAAAGACGTTCTCCGCAATAGTAGACCTTTCAGAAAGCGGCATGCTGCTCTTGATCCACGTGTCTTCTATCTTGTTAGTGTTGTTCGGGATTCGAATAACCCTAATGCGCAGATAATGTTTAATGTGGACATTAATTTTCTCTCCCCTCATATTTGGGGAATTACGCCCAAACATTGGGCAGTCTCGGGGTGCTTGACGATTAAACTGGTGGTGACGTAACGACATTAAATTTCATTGAGATCCAGCTGATTGGTGTGCGAGACCTCACTGAAACTATTGGTCGTGACGTCACTATCCAACTAATAGGTTGATCAAAACGGCTAGTGCATGCCTAGGTTTACGAGAAGACATAGAGTGCAAAAACAACAACAACAACAAAGGCTGAAGAATGCAACTGTTATGATTGCATGAGCAATGTTATTCATAGTATTGGCGTCTCTTCACATCGATTCCGCCCATCAGCTGCAGAACTATCGTCCATAATCACGTACTTTGTCCCGTCTCTCATTTAATGGAAGTAATGTCCATCGGTAGGATCGGAATTTCTGCACGTGACGTGTTGCCCGCATTAGCCAGCCAATCATAGTAATGCTGCGCATCAGGAAATGTTGCGGAACAACTGCCCATCATACGAGTGCAAGAATGCGCGGCCAGAGGCACTATGCTACTGCAACAAGACGGCACTGGGTTTTGGGGTAAAGGCCGCTTCCCAGGAAACGTACATTTTACGTACATATTTTCTTGTAAAAGTAGTGAGTACATTTCATTTCCATGCTGCGTTTTGTGTACATGGTCTTAGAAATGTCCACAATCATAATAGAAGGACGTGTATTTTAAAACTACCCACGTCATCTGCACCTGCAGTTGTATGCATAATATGTACGGAGTACTGAAAACGAACCAAAATGACGGACTATTAAGACAGGCTTGTTTCAGTCACAGAATCTGAGTATCAGCCAGTGGGTCTTCATGGAAAAGTATTATTTTGTTAGACTGAAATCTCGAAATAATAAATAAACGAAAACAACGAAAAACAGCTTCCATTTCGGCCACAGTGAGGTAAAAAAAAAAAAATGTATTTGCAAAGCTTTCGGTTATTTGAATGTGACTTTTGTGTTGGCCCCAAGGAGATGTGAAAAATAATGACCCACCCACATTCATATCAGAACGACCAAGACCACTTTCTGGAGCCGTTGGACCCTTAAATCCATCCGTTTTCAGCGCTGCATTGTCAGTGTCAAAGCGGACATTTGAAGAAAGCCTTCAATGACCTAAACCCGCTATCCTTTGACTTTCATTTCTGCTTCTTTTGTGATTTACCCAAACATTTATCTATTGTTTTGTTTCTGGCGCCGGGTTTTGCAGCTTATCCCACATTTGAATGGAATTGTGTAGTTTGCCGAAGTTGTCACGCTCATAATACCACATTATTTTGTGTAGTTGTTATGGGACCGTGGTAAATTATACGGTAAACTATAGGTGAACAGTGAACAATTCAGTATTTTCTCTATTTGGCTTTCTGACTAGAACACAGTCCCCTAATGAAGCCCATTAATTTATAGGATTATCACTGGTAAGTCTCATTGACAGAAGTAAGAGTTAAAACTGATCGGTTTCTCACACCCTTAAGGATCTGTATATGAGTATTTCTGTTTCAAAACAAGATCACTAATTGCAAATAAATTCATACGCATTCACATAGTATGGGCCCTAGCGCACCAAGCCTGGTTTACCTCAGTTTTAGTATGAGATGTGGACTATGGACTTCAAACGGGACCTTGCACACTAGAGAGACTGAAACATGCCTGTCTCGTTAGTTGATTCAAAGGAAGCTTGAGAGTCAAAGTCAAAACTGACGGAGAACAGACTTGATTGTGTAACCAAGGTGTTTTCTTGTTTATTACCTTGATTGAATGATAGAAAACTAACATTTTGTCTGTATAATTATGGGGGCACCGTGGTCTAGAGGCAAGGTGCTCGCCTCTCAT
>OZ007580.1:18006212-18098712 GCA_963931925.1 Onchidella celtica | reverse complement strand
AACAAACAGACTGATGATCTGAATCATGGACTTAATATTATAAGGCCTGGCCAGTTTGTTTGACAGGCTTTGATGTTTGGAAACATATAATGGAATCACAAATTCCTAATTCTATTGATCCTCAAAGGACACGCGTTTACATTTTACTGTCCATACGGACATGGATGAAGTAAGATTTTCAAGATAACTTTTCCCTTTGATAAATCGCCGTATCCAAATCTAGCATGGCCCTCTTAACCGTTTTGTGGAAATTAATGGCGTTTTTTTTTCTCATTTAGACTACAATAATACCCCTAACGCTCACACGACTCACCTGTTAACGGATTTAGTATAAGATTCTGAAGCAATGTCCTTGCATGTATATTTAGACTACTATTTGAAATATCTTCACCAAAGTCAGGTGGTACACTAAGTCAAGACGTCTTGCTGTGTTCTGTCTCAGTGCGCTAGCTGTCTCTTTCCACCTGCGGACTCAAGACATTTTTGACGCCCCCGAACTCGCAATACAGTCTAGTTTCTGTTTCTCCAGTGGGCAAGGTCACGTTAAACTCCTTATAGTCCACATCATCAGGTATCAGTCATGTAGATGACCTGCTAGTCAATGGAACTTTCCCCACATGGGAACAAATACAAGAAAAACTTGGGAAGAGCGCGTCATTAATTTTTGAATACAATGCTATAAAGCAGGCATTTCTGCAATTTGCAGATAAATTACTGGAAAAAACACTCTTACATAATACTATCGTCTTTAAAAATTTGGATATAAATAACACAAAAATAAGATCACATCACATACGAAAACTTATTGTAGAAGAAGAATACACGCCACCACATATTCTGGCATTTTGGAAAAAGAAACTCAAAATAGAAATCAACGAACAGTACTGGACAATGGCGAAAAATATATGCTCAGAAAGCCGATTAAAAGTTCTACAATGGAAAATACTACACAATATTTATCCAACGTCCATACTCCTCCATAAAATGAATATTAGAGACAGTGAGCTGTGCTCACACTGCAACTGTAAGGAGAAGGATTACATTGAACACTTTTTTGTGGCCTGCCACGCGGTCAAACCCATCTGGAATGAAGTTGTATGTATAACTAGCTGAGGTCCCCGGCCCTGCCCGGGATAAATCGGTTTGAATATTAGTTTCAGTTCTGGGTGGTTTTTATGGACCTGCTTCATCTGGCCTGTTACTATTTGTTTATTTTATTTTTGTTTGTTTGTTTTTAATTAAGTCTTACTGCTCTGCCTTTGTGAGTTGACACCCTGCGCGTCCCGTACAATAGCATGATTTGCGCACGGGTTAGTGTGTTTGATAGTGAACACATCGCAGGAAGTGATAACGAAACCTTAAAATGGCGAACCATGACTCGAAATAGATCTAAATGATGCCGAAACAATGAAAAATGAAACGTAGAAGCCTGAACATTTCATAATTTCTAATATAGCCCATGTTAATTTCGCATTGATAATATGCTGTTGTGCAAAGTTTGAAGCCTGAGTGTGATGGGGTTCCTGAGCCCTAGGTGACCAAAGTTTCGAGTTACCAAAATATCTTACTACACTCGGCCCTGTCTGAGCTGTAAAAATGACGAATCGGAAAACCTCGAACGGCCCATTTTGTTTTCTATTTTTCTAAATTTTTAAGGTTGTTGCATCCTTAAAATGAATTGATACAAACCTTGCTCAGTCTTTGAACTACTTTCAGTAATTTTTTCATGGCTCTACGTTCAGTAGTTTTTTCAGCTATAGAGCACAACCGTCCAATTTTACCCAATTATATTATATTATATTATATTATATTATATTATATATATATATATATATATATATAGATATATAGATTAATGCATGGATAGGAAGAAAGATAGAACTGAAAATAACAGACATTTTGCTAGGCATAATAAAGAAGGAGCAAGACATAGACCAAACAATGCTAGACAAGATGAATCATCTTATTTTAATTTTAAAAATGTGTATAAGCAAATTTAAATGCGGAAAAAGCCAAGATCTTATAGCTATGTTATACTTTCAATGTCATTTGAGGAAAATTATTTAAAAGGACATGAGTGCATATCCTGCACGCATTTTAAACGACAGCAGCTGCTCAACAAAGCATAAGGAGACGATAAAATAAACAACCAAACAATGGTGCATTTTAAGGCGTGAGTAAGAGAGAGTGAATGAAATTAGAACAATGTGAGTGAAAGAAATTTAAAAAAAAAAAAAGCAGCATAAAAAAAAAAAGGGCAATGACGAAAGACGAAAAATTGGATGCGAAAAATTGGTATCCTAAGGTGCATGAATGAAAGTAATTTCATATCTTACCAACTTTACTCAAGGTTGATATTTTTACTATATTCAAATTACCGAACGTGTCATTTAAAATCATCTTTTTCTTTTTTTCTTTTTTTAATTATTATTCTCATCTTTATATTTGAATCGCATAAAGGTGAATATTCCAAGACGTATAAATGTTATCCCTTTGCCATTTATACATTGTCTGTATTACAGTACAGAAAATGTCTACGTTTTATTAATTTATATCTCGATTTTTCCACGATACATTATATAGATCTTAATATGTTATAGGCTCACTGAGAACATGATTAATTAAGGAAATGGACCGTCTGCCCACAACGAACTAATAAACCGTCAGCTGCTAAAGAATTGACCCAAGTTAGGGTTCAAGAACAGCCGACAACACAGAGTTCAGTTGACAGTCTGAGATACAAAAGACTTCTTGTAAGTCCGATACTCAGGATTGTTGTGATAGAAAGCTGGTCAGGAGATAGAAGGGCTTAGCTATTTATCCTTTATTTATATGTTTAACTATTTAATGATGTATCCATTTACTTATGTTAATTAATTTAGTTATCTATTTACCTATCTATTTATTGATTAACTTTCATACTCATTTACCTATTTATTTATTCTTATCCACTTTATTTATTCATTCATCTATCTCTATATATTTGTATTCAATATAAAATTCACGGAGTCATGCACACAATGGTTACAGACCAAATCGCATTTCAATCTGAGCCCCCCCCCCCCAAAAAAAATAAAAAAAAATAGTCCACATCTGACACCAAAAACGAAGCAATATAGACTTGAGATGGTGAGTTACTAACTAGCCTCTTGGTTTTGATTTTCAAACTCTGCAATGCTAAGTTCAAAATTGTGTGGAATGTGTCACTTCAAAAAGAGATATTGGGATGTAGGTCGTTTAACAATGAATAGACCTGTCAGCACATCTCTGTGCTGAACTGACCAGCATTGACCGGGCCGTACAGTGAACTGGTCAGGATTCCAAGATAGAGTTCGGTTATATAATATTTGAATGACTAAGGGCAGTAGCATTCAAAGCCCCGAAGGTCACAGCCAGTAGCTATCAGCAAAATGTACACCCTAGAAATAACAGCAGAAACTGTCTGTATCTGACCGCGCTTAGTATGATGGGATCTTCTCGGATTTACTAAGAAAATTTAGGAAATTATGTGTGCACATCTTGTCTACCAGCAGCTGACTGTGCCGTTCCGGGCTTAATATGATACACCCCTAAACAGAACTTTACCAATCAGGGCAAGGCTTCTCTTACAGCTCTGCTGGTATATGGTGGAAATGGTGGTGGTGGTGGTATTAATGGTGATGATGGCGACGCGGGTGCGGGTGGTTGGTAGTGTTGGTGATATTGTTGATATTAAGGTGGAACTCCCGATGCCGTTAGTGACAATGATGTAACAAGACGGATGATGACAGTAGAACAGATAATAGCAGTGACCACGCCATGGTTATTTCCGGATTTTTGTTGTTGTTGTTGTTGTTGTTGTGCTTTTAAAGATGCGATTGAGTTAAGTTGATCTACGTGAAAGTGGGATGGAAAAAAAGAAAAATATGCGAGCCGATGGTCACCTTTGAATCACATGTGGACCCTCGACAAAACAGAAAGTTTCAGTGTCTGTGTCAACACAATAAGTCTAAAGCGCCAGAAACGGAATATTATGACATTCTAATAAACAGATGCCCAGTCTGGCACCTAGGATATCTGACGTAGTATGAGTAATATTGACGGTGTCATTAAAGAAGAAGAGCGTTAATGAGTGAAAGGGTGAAATTCATATACAAGAGAGAACTCATGATCTTAACTGTCCTTTGTTCCAACTCCAAGTTTTCCACAACTGAGAAATTCGACGTTAAATCTTTGGTGCGCAGGTATTATGTTAAGGAGTTAGAATAAAATAATGGCAACTGTGAAACAGTTTGATAAGTGCCACAACGCACTTTAAACAAATATCAGCTCGTGGATTTGTTCCAGCTGTTCTACATACATAAAGAGTTCCAGCTTTTTAGGAGATTTTTGATATCCTTTTGGGGTGCTTTAGGTTTCAACAAGGTATTCTATCCCTGTCAAGTACACACCAACACATTGCAGTTTGTTTTTTTTTGTTTTTTTTTGGGGGGGGGGGGGAGAGAACAGCAACGGTTGTAGTTACAAGGCCCTACAACTCCCAAGGGTGGCTCTGATCGAAGACGTGATCGAGAAAGGACTAAACATTTTAGTGAAAATCTAACATTAATTTCATCGTGGCAGTGACAGCCCGCTTGCTGAAAATGAACCGTTTTGTTTAATGGTATTTTTTGTTAGTTTGTTTTGTGTTGTTTTTTTTCTGAAACTTTTGGTACAAAAAATTAATATATTTTTTGTCTCTATGGAGCTGCAACGGTTTTATTTTTGTCTTGTTTAACTAAATTTGTTCCCAATTCGAACTGCACCAGAGATTTATAAACGTACTTAACTGTTTGATTTATGCTGCTATTTTTACCGTCTCCAAGAGTCGTGGTTTTGATCTGGCGATGACGTGACAGTGGTCATTGACACCTAGTGGACATTGTCACTCTCCCTGTCTCCACGGAGACATTTACACGATAGCTTGACCTTGTGGACGGCACGGCGCTTTGTAATTAATTTTCTAAATAGCGACTGTCCCTTCAGTAGAAGCTGCGGGGTCATCCTCTCCCCCCCCCCCCCCAAAAAAAAAGAGAAAAAAAAACTGTGTACATTCTTTCATTTACTGGGATTTACTCCTACCAAATGGTCTCCATCGGCCAATCGGTAAGGTCATAACATTGAGTTTTAATAAATTCACGATCACGTTCAAATTCATTCTAGGCCTGACAGCCCATTCAAAATACACACAAGAAACATGCAAACAACTTAAAAAATATTTTTAACCCCCCCCCCCCCCCCCCCAAAAAAAAAAAACGCACGTTCAATCAATCTCTACGCTCCTTGCTGCCTACCACAATCTATACACTTACTTAAAATAGTATACAATAAAGTACAACTTGTGATTGCCAGCAACAGCCATCATTTTTCAATCCTCCCCCCTCCCCCCTCTCCCCCCCCCCACGATCTTTTTTTTTTCACCCTTACCTGTTGTGAATTTACTATAATTGAAAATATCACTAAGATTTACATTTTCACATAAAGAAGAATTCAGACCTTGTGCATCAGCCAAATGGTTGGATCTCAATGGAACGCAATGCCTTTACGTCACCAGCCAACTAGTTGGCCAATGAAAATTGGCTAAATCCCTCCTATGCTGCTTATAAACATCTAAGTAATTTTATTTACACCACATTCCGCAGACATCCTGTCTCCAGGCCACTATATTTCCCCTCTCGTAAAGGCTATCTATCATAGGTCCACAGAACTGACCACATACCTCCACTGTCCAGATCCTGATGTATTAAGTTTTTCTGTTTCTTTGTCTACACAGGCATGCACTGTACACGCAGGTAAACACCCAAACAAGCCTGAAACTTACTCATATCTGTGAAATCCTCTGTAACCTTTGATCATATCAAAGAGGAAGTTTCCTGTCCCTGATCCTATAGTAGGTACTACCAAGCACCTAATCTTCTGGGATAATGACGAAAACCTCGGATGGTCCGTGTGCACGTTAGAGATGCCTTGGCAGTTGGAAGTCAAGAAGATGAAGCCTAATGAGGCAGGTAAAAAATAACATTTTAAAAAGATATCATACCCTGCCACTCCTCATGATTACATACCACAGAAGACCCACATAAAACAGCATATCCCTTGCCTGCATCTGCATACTTCGGACAGTCGTAACTACAACGACCATCTACGGTAAAACATTGTATTCTACGCCAATCTAGGTCAAATTCAGTGTTTGTCATCATTTTATGGGATGAAATTCTCTGTCTTTCTGTACCTGTTATAATTTCATATGATTATTAGCGTCTTTTCGACATCACTAAATGGAAAATAAACACTCGATAAAGCGGAACGAATTGAGAATGTGTTGTGTTTCTACTGTAAAATTTTGTTTATTGCGTTTACAGTCTTTTTCCATGACACTACAGAATACGTTGTATTCCATTTGTTCACTCTGTATTTGTGCTTGCTAACAGGTGTTATCCTCATTGTGTTTGTTGGTGCTATCTTGTGCCATGTCTTAAAGCACCTACTCTTTATGATGTTATAAAAGGCCTATACTACACCAGCATGTCCATTCCGTGCAGCTGTAGGCCTCGGGCAGATTCGCACACCTGCCCCGCCCTCTCACTGACCTGAGATGATACTGTTGATTTTTCATTACTGTGACCTATCACCTAGTTAGTGCGACGCCTGCTGTATTCCCAGCGGCCTGTCGTCATCATCCTTTGGTCACTTGACTGTTGCATTTTTTATTACAGCTTGGTCGGACAAGCGATAGCCAGATGGAAAGGTTTCTCTGCATGCCAACTCTGGCTAATTTACACATAGGGCACAGTTTGTTCAGTTGTATTTCTCAGTTTCAGCCCTTACGACGGGATGCACAGAATAATAATCATATTATTATAGTGAATCTTATTCAAATATCCAACAGTAATGTTTATTACAACAATACATACACACACTATTACGTGGGAAAAGAAAATATTAGTCATGAGAATCTATCATTGTGTAACGAAATGCCGCGTAATGACCGTCCACTTGCCCGTTCGATCGGTCCACCTTCCTGATCTATTGTTTGAAGTTATGTCTCAGGCTACCTGCGGGTAGAGCAATTGTCTCTGACCCGTCCACCTAATACCCCAGCGTCCGAGTTTGGCCACCGTAGAATCTTTGTGCACGTTTTTATGGCTCACGAATTCGAGCTAGGTAGAACCTCCCAGTTTTCCCCTCTGTAATTTTCTGTAATTTTGAGTTTCTGTATATATTCCAGAGCAAATCTGGAGTAGTCAGTCCGCTTGCGATAGACTCACTGCGAGGTCCTGCTCGTGCGAAGCAGTGTACCTGCCTGTAGAACTCAGGCGTGTATTTACAGTGTCTACTAAGGCCTGTAATAAAATTTAGCTCGTAAGGAGCGAGGTCCTGCTCACGTAGAGTGGTGTACCTGTCTGTCGTTCTTATTGTAAGACACAGACGTATATTAACATAGGCTATACGGTGTGTTAAGTTAGCTCGTGTATAGAGCGTTTATGACTTTCAAGTTCGCGTAGGACTTAGTCATAGTAAATTACTGTGTCAGGGTTAGGACTAGAAGTGTCGTGCTGGGTCACGGCTTGTTTATTTCATGGTCTCGTTGATTTTAGCCAGTGCAAATGTCCTTGAACTATTCTCGTGGACAGTTTGTTTTTGTAACGCTTTTTCTTAGAGATGGAAAGAAAGTGGGGCAAGATAGAATAAATGGATGGGTTAGCGGTGACGGTTGACGGTGTAGTTCTCGACCCCGTGATTTTGATGAGCTCTAACAGGGAAGAGAAGGGGTGAGTAAAAGGGAAATAGTAAATTCGTACATAAGACGTAGAGGGTTGGAGACTTTAGTAAGGGTTTTGATATGTTAATTTGACCTTGGCTGTTACTAGTGCAAGGCCGTGACCGATTTCCATGCAGAATCTATTAATACTACGAGCTGAGCTCGAAATGGATGCACCAATCAAATTTGGGCAGTTGGCTGGGGATTTACAGATGGCCGCGCAGTATATAAGCGGAGCCATTCCTATGTTTCACTACTCCATGCAGAAATATCCATCTGTGAAGGCAGTCGGCGTGATTCAGCCAGAGAGAATCAGAAGATTGTTATAGTCATGTCTATGCCTATGATAGACATTGGAATGAGACCATACGCTTTCCACGAATCGTCCACTGCTATTATCTCCGGCTCCCTGATCTCGTATCAGGGACCAAGTGTAAGTGTTTGTCTATTGATTCAACGATGAACGTGAAGCTGACCTTAAATTTTCCAGTAGAAGTGCTACCGAAGAATGCAAGACTACAATGTATTTTAACTTGCAATTAGATCTAGCATGAATGTCTGGTATACACATTTGTAAATTGAAATTGATGTGTCTGGATGAGGCTGGGGATTGCCAGCCCATCCTAGAGTAGATCTAGATCTAACTTAACTACGTCAGGTTGTATTGACGAGTTTGATCCTTTATAAGCGGTAGGCACATATAACTGAGTTAACATTGTCGTCTGAGACATTAGAATATTATTTGTTAGATAGTAGGCAGACTATATCTGAAAGATAGATAAGTAATAATTAAATTGTGAATGAGTCAGAATGATATAATCTTTTAGGAATCTAGATGAGACTTCTAGTGATATATTATTGAATTTTCATTTGATGCTGCTGATGTTGTCTTTTTAGTATGTAAGAGCTAGACGAAATTGTTAGGGATTTTAAAGTAAATAAATTTGTGGCCCTGCAGGTCCTTGATAAAACTTATTCGAATTGTTATTAGTATATGTGGCATGGTATGGAAGAATAATTCCTAAAAACCTCTCGATATTTTAAATGCAGTCGTAACACTAATAATTCCATATAACCCAACTCGTAACACTGGAGAGGGACCCTTAAAGAACTTAAATAACGCCATGCCATAGGTAAATTATTTTAAAATCTATTGTATTTTTATTCCATTATTTAATATTGTACTGTTGTAACATTGTGTTTTCAGGTCCTTTTATTATAGATTTTAAGCAATTTGTATTAATTTAACATTTTATTTCAATTTCATATGGTGAACTCAACATCCCATTGACCCGACGACACCGGCGAGGGACACCTTTCACCGTACAGATCTACTTGAGACAGAAACGCAATTTTTGGGCTTGGAGCTATGGTTTGAGGATATTTACCATCTGAATTCCTCAAAAACAAAGTTAAGTGAACCATCTATTTAACAGTCTTGAGGAGGGCGACGTACTTTCCGCTCTGTGTTTCCAGGCTATTTTACCATTTACTATATGTTTAGTTTAAGAGCGGGAGGTTGGTTGGGATCATAGTCGAGCATATCTTCTTTGCCATTACGAAGGATATTGGAGTGCCTTGGTGGCTATTTATAACTCGGGGGGATTTGCTTCACTGTGAATAGTTCTTTTAGGGATCCATTATTCGTATAGATTGTGGCGTTTTTCTTACTTCCTCACTTTTCTTTAGGAAGATGTCTCTCCTGTCTTTTGCTTAAACTTTCTGTAACATAAGTTAGGACTTGTAGGGTCTGTTATCGTTCGTATTACTTGTCAGTATAACTTCTTGTTTATTGTATTTCTTTTTGCTTCCTTATAAACTTTAAACTACTATACTAACATTGTTATGTTTACAATATATGCCTGAGGTATTTCACGTGCTAAAACCACGTTGAATTGTAATCTGGTATTGACATATGAGAGAGAGAGAGTTATAATAAATTTTTGTTCACGTGCCAATTTCACGTTGAATATAGAGAGAATAATTTTGCAGTGGTAACAGAAGACACTGCGTGTGCGCGTTTTGAGAAGAGAGAGATATATTTTTGATTTGTCGCATTGAGAGAGCGATTCAATTTTCACAATGATAACAGAGGACACTGGTTCGTCGCGTTGAGAGAGACATAAATTTTGAGAGTGATCACTCAAGAAACTAATTTATCGCATTAAAGGCGATATATATATTTTATTGCAGTGGGAGCAACGGATAGACGGCACTGCCTTACTAGAATTCATATTCAGAGAGAGAGAGATAAAGTTTTTGCAGTGGAAGACACACTGCCTGCAATTTACAGAGAGAGATAGAACGTTCTTTTCGCGAAGCAGTGCTAACGTAAGACACTGAATTAATATTAACAGAGAATAACTGTTAGAGATAATATAATTGATACCGCGATATACAGTAGGTAGATACTTACTAATTACAGACTTTAACATATCATGGCCGAGTTTCTTAAATACATTGAATCTGCCAAAGTTCTGGGTATACCAGAAGAAGAACGCGCCTCGTGGTGCGAACGACAATTACAGCAAGACCGAGATCGTGAGGATCGAAAAGAAGCAAGAGAAAGAGAAAGAGAAAAAGAAGTAGAGAGAGAAAAGGAAAGAGAAAGAGAAAGAGAAAAAGAAGCAAGAGAGAGAGAAAAAGAAGAAAGAGAAAGAGAAAAAGAAAGAGAGAGAGAAAAGGAAAGGCAGCATGAACTCGCAATAAAGAAGTTAGAGCGAGAATCGCTTGTGACCCCCACTACTGCCACCAATACTTATGCTACCAAACCAAAGCTGCCGACGTTTAATGAAAAACTCGACCGGATCGACGCATATTTACATCGGTTCGAGCTACACGCTAAATGCGTCGGATGGCAGCAGGCGATGTACAGTTCATGCCTGTCTAATTTACTAACAGGTAAGGCTCTGGAAGTATTTCATAGCCTCAAAGTAGAGGATGCCAACGACTATGACAAGCTTAAAACAGCACTGCTTAAGCGATTCCAGCATACCGAGGATGGCTTTCATCAGAGATTTCGCGCATGTAAACCTGAGCCATCTGAAAATTTCTCAACTTATGTGAATCGGCTGAAACATTACTTAGATCGCTGGATCGAGCTCGCGAACGTGACTACCGGAAATTATCTTCAACTTTATGATTTGGTCTTAAAAGACCAAATCTATACGGCATGTCATTCCGATTTGGTTGCCCACCTTAAAGAGAGGGCACCGACATCCTCTGAAGAAATCACATCGTGCGCGGAACGTTATGCGTCCGCCCACCCAAATCGTCCTTTGGCAAAGCCTTCAACTATAGCACCGTGTTATGCCAACGTGGGCAAAGGAGCGCCAACCGGACACGATCGTTCAAGGCCGACTCGTCGTCAGGCCCCAAATCCGCGCTCTCAATCAGAGCCACCTTTTTTTAGACAGAGGGATTTCCCGAATCGAAGTAATGTATCCCCGCGTCGAGGATACCAGACTTACTCTTTTTACGAGCCTCGCCCATATTATCGTGGCAACTATCCAGGCCAACAATATAACCGGCCTCAGGGACCGCCGCGACGACTGCATTTTGATAATAATCATGATTATAATAGACCGCAGAGTCTTCCTTATCGTGGAAACGATCCTAATCGTATTATGTGTTTTAGGTGTAATAGGGTAGGCCACATACAAAAATTTTGTAACGTGAAAATGGAATCAACAAATGCCTGCTCGGTTAAATCTACACCTTATGAGACTGACGGTCATTCTGAATCTTCATGACAATCAAAAGCTATTCCAGTCATGTCCGCCCTACATGAACTGGGTGAATTAACATTTTACCAGGGCCGCGTGAACGCGATTCGCGCTTCTGTTCTACGTGACTCCGGATGCACGACTATCGGCGTTCGACAGTCACTAGTCCGTCCAACACAATTTTTGGACAAAGACGTAACTTGTATTACTTTTGGCGGATCTGTAGAGCGATTCCGTCTTGCAGAAGTTTATATTGATACACCTTTTCTCACAGGTATTGTTACTGCATGTGTACTGCCTAATCCGGTGGCTGATATAATCATAGGGAATGTACCTCAAGTAAATAAGTTTCCTATCGGTAACTTGGAAATTTGGACTGAGGATGAGAGTGTTGCTTGTGCGACAACACGCCTACAATCGAGTCGACGAGCAGACAGTCCATTGAGTAATCCTACTATTGAAGTGAACATAACGTCTAGTGCATTTCATGATGAGCAACATTCAGATCCCACATTGAAACATTTGTTTGCTAAGGTTGATCCTACCGCGCCGGATACCTCTAAGTTTCTTATTAAAGATAACTTATTATATCGTAATTTTCGGAGTAAGCGAGAGGCCGTTATGCAGCTTGTAGTACCCAGATCTTTTCGTCGCGACATTATTCGTCTCGCTCATGACACTTCCTTGGCGGGTCACCAAGGAAAGGCCAGAACTAAGTCTCGAATACTATCGCAATTTTTTTGGCCCAGTATTTACGCAGATGTAAACCGGTTCGTATCAACATGTGACGTATGTCAGAGACGTACTCCTAAAAGGAGAGCATCGCGGGCTCCTCTGCAGGAGATGCCTGTCACGAGTGGAGTGAGTGCAATTAAGGGGATTGCTACAGAGCGGGTGTAGAGTAAGAAGGACTCACAGTAGACAGCAAGTTAAGCGTGCTGTTGTGAGTAGGGGGGGGGGGGGTCTGAAGGAGGCGAAAGCGCGGTATTACTATCACTGCAAGTTAGAAGGTCCTACGGAGCGGACCTGTGAATAAGAGCCCATCGGGCGGACATAAAGGGAGGAGTCGAGAAGACTAGTGAAAGAGTCTTTCCAGTAATGACTGGTGTCGGGGACGGGCCGAAGAGCCACCTCGATGAGCACAAGTGATAGGCCAGCATAGGACCGGAGGCCATACATAGGCCAGAAGTGAGACTGTCGGTGCAGGACAGTAGAGGCACATAAAGTCGTGGCAGTCAGGCCACGGACAGGGACGTAGATATGAGAGTGAATGAGATACTATATTATTGCCATGATGATGGGCGAGTGAACTGATAAGTTGTATGGCAATAGGAAGGTGATGTTGAGAGACTGCGGTGCCAGTGAATCATTAATGTCCTATTAAGACCCTGGGGGGAGAGGCTGAGGCCGAAGTGCCTTTAGGAGTAACTACCGGATTGTGGATCCGAGGGAGAGTGTGTGTGAGAATAAGGCCGTTGTACGGCAGTTAATTTCAGTAATATAATGTATCTAATTGCGCTATTATCTGTATAATTATGTTTAATAAATGTGTGAGTCTGATGGGTTGTTCTGTTAAGTGTTAACTTGTTTGTTCGTGATTGTTGTCCTGTCCTAAACTATTACATCTCCCAGTCTGGGATTTGTGACACTGGGGGCTCGTCCGTTGTGACACTGGGGGCTCGTCCTGTTTACCTGTGGTCATTTTGACATTGTGTATTCGCTATATCTAGTTGTTTTTCTGTTGTGCTAGGAATTCATGCTGTTGTCTTTGTTCGTGGGATGAATGGAATTTTCATGATATGATTTATGTATACTTATGGATATGTATTGATGCATGTATTGCTATGAATAGGTATTGATTTGTATTTAAACTTTCCAGAGTGTGTGCGTGCAGCCTGAGGAGACGAGCAGCCAGAGCTCCGATTAAAGGGAGGAGTTTTACTCAAAATTTCAAAAGTTAAGTAAAAGTCAAAATTTTTGTGCCCTGGATTGAGGGCTGTCTTTTCATCTGTCTGTTTCCCTGTTTTTGCTGTTTTTGTTGTCGTTATAGGTTATACGGGCGGTGGCGCGGGTTTGCTGTGGTGAGCGTAGTTTATCCTCTTCGGGAGGTGGGCTAATCTAGGAACTTCGTTCATCACAGTGAACAGTTCTATAGGGACCTGTATTTTTGTTTAGATTGTAGCGTTCTATCTTCCTCGTTGTTTTAGGAAGACGTTTCTCTTGTCCCTCTCTTCCCTATTTGTAGATACGTTCTTTTTTTTCAGACTCTGTTCTTGTTCGTACCGTGTTGTGTAATCGGCGTAGTAGGTTGCATTTTTTTTTCCATTATAGTTTTTTTTTGTAGAAGCTTTGTCCTAGTCTGGTTCGTTGTCCTTGACGTACTTGTGGTCCTTCTACTGTATTTCTTCATTCTTGTCGTTTCTATTTTCTTTCATAATTAATAGTGCTATACATTTTATAGATATAGAATTAGTTGTGCTGTAAAGGTAAATTTCTGAATTGTATTTGAGACAACTGGGTATTGTTATATCTGGTGTGATCTCAGGTCTCTGGTCGTATCGTTAGTGATCATACCGACAGGTTGGTCGTCGTATAATAGATACCATAACCATAAATCTGTGAAATGGCGGAACTCCAACAACTAATGAAGTTGGGTAAAGAACTTGGCCTGGAGGGAGAGGAGCTACGCGGCTGGATTAAAGAACAGCAGGCAGAAATGCGCGATGAGCGTGCTAAGGATAGAGAGCGAGAGGAGCAGGAGAGGGAGTTGAAGTTAAAGGAGATAGAAGCTCAGGAGCGGGAGACAGACGCGCGAGTAAGAATTGCAGAATTAGAAAGCAAAAAGAATACGCCAACGGAAACGGTTGAGCGGCAGGTACACAATAAGGGTGGCGTTAGGATTAAGCTCCCTACGTTCGACGACCGGAAGGACGACATAGACGCCTTCCTTTACAGGTTCGAACTGAACGCACAATTGCAATGGGGGGAAAATAAGGAATTATGGGCCACGTACCTGGCGTCGCTGTTGCAGGGGCGAGCGTTAACCTACTTTAAAGAGCTACAGCGCGAAGACGTGCAAGATTACGATAAGCTGAAGGCTTTGCTGCTTCCCCGATTTGCGCGTACCGAGGAATATTTCCGGGAGCAGTTTAGGCGAGCACGTGCAGATACCAGGGAGGACTTTGCTGCCTTCGTCGCGAGACTAACGGAGTATTTCGCGAACTGGGTAGACTTGGCGCATGTGGGCGCGGATTTTGCTAAACTGAAAGACTTAATGATCCGTGACCAGCTGTACGCGTCGTGCCACAAAGATCTGGTGGCTTTCCTGAAAGAGAACGAACCCGCGACGGTGCAGGAGGCGTCTAAGTTGGCGGAAGCATACCGTACGGCACATCCGTCCAAACCAGTCGCCAGGGCGTACGTCCAAGATGCTGGGTACGTCGCCGTTGTCGAGGGGTCGCCGGCAGGACTTAGGGACAGGTCGCGTCAGCGTGGTGCCTATAGCGGGCAAGCCCAGGGGCAGCGTAGGGGCTATCACCAATCACCGGCATATGGATCCGGTAAGTTTGACCGAGCAGGAGGGCTAGGTCGCGGTAATGGCCGGGGGCGAATTGTGACCTTTGCCGATGGCCGACGGCATAGGGACTCTAGTTCCGGTCGCGATGGGTCACGGGGACCCAGGCCTAGTACAGCACAGGGAGCGGAGTGTTGGACTTGCGGACGCGTGGGTCACTTTTCACGCGAGTGTAGGGCCGCGAAGTGTTGGAACTGCGGAAGAGCAGATCACATCAGCGTGAATTGCCCTGCAGGTAGGATAGCGGCGAACGTGGACAGTAGCTCCAGTCCATGTTCCCCAAATAAATTTCATCATGCGGCTGCGTGTGTTACATCGGACAACGGAGGCGGACAGTATTCTAAGTGTCCCAGTTGTGAGAAGTTATTATCTTCCGGTGTTTTACCTTGTGGGAGAAAGATCCCCGTTATAAATTCATGTCATACAGGAGGTGGTCTTAGGGTTTATCCGGGGTTTGTTGGGGACGAACCGGTCTCGGTTTTACGAGATACAGGATCTACCGTTGTGGGAGTGCATAGGGACTGCATTCGGGATTCACAGCTTACAGGTGAGACTATCCCGTGCATCCAATTTTCGGGGGCCATTGAGAAATTACCCATGGCAAGAATAATGATAGATACACCTTTCCTTAGCGGGGAAGTCGAAGCAGTCGTTGGTTGTTTTCCAGGCGCCCAGCTCATCATTGGGAATGTATCACGGGTAGTTTCCCCTTCCGATGAGAACGTGCAAGCATGGTCGCAATCAAAAGGTATTGACTTTTGCGCCGCGGTCGAAACACGTCGACGGGTAGCGGATAAAGATAAGATTAGACCTTTGGCGACGCCAGCGGTCAACCTGGATATCACGCCAGAGCGCTTGGCGAGATTACAAAGGGAGGACCCATCATTAAACTCATGTTTTGGGGAAGCGCGAACCGAGAAAACGAGGAGATATAAGAACGGGTCATCCTCTTTTTTTGTCCAGGGGGGCATTCTGTTCCGTATGTACGTCACGGTGGCTTCCGTTCAAAAGCAGGTCATCGTGCCACGGTCGTTGATTGCTACAGTATTGCGTCTGGCCCATGATGTTCCATTAGCGGGTCATATGGGAAGTACTAAAACCAAGGAGAGAGTTCTGAAAGATTTTTATTGGCCGTCAGTATACAGAGATGTGCGGTTATATTGTAAGACGTGCAGTGCGTGCCAAAAGACGACGCATAAGGGTCGTACACCCCAGGCTCCTCTTCAAAAGATCCCCACGGTTTCGGAACCGTTTAAAAAGGTTTCAGTACCTTGTTGATTTAAGAGAAAGACTATCTTCAGCGCGCACCATAGCGGAAGAAGCTTCTGGTATCGCTTCGAAAAGAGCAAAAGACTATAAAGATAGAGGTTCCAAACTGAGAATTTTTAAGCCAGGAGACAAGGTCCTATTGTTGCTACCTACGGACCATAATAAGTTATTGATGACATGGAAAGGTCCTTATGTTATTGAGCGACTTGTTTCAAAGGTAGATTACGCTATCCACATTGATGGAGCGAGTAAGGTTTTCCATGTTAATATGCTACAGAGATTTTACGAGAGACCACAGTATCTGTGTGCACAGACAAGACCAGAGGAGACTGTCTTCTCTATTGCTTGTACGGGGGTCGTAGACCAGTTGGACTGTGACGTAAGCGACACCAAGGCGCAGGAAGAGTTACAAATTCAATTGCCGGAGTTAACTGCGACACAGGGTTACAGGGACGTAAACATTAACCCTGACCTTACGAGTTCAAGGAGTAGGGAACTTGAGACCCTGTTAGCGTCATTCCCGGATGTTGTTACGGATTTGCCGGGTCGCACTATGGCGATCCAGCACCAAATAAAGTTGACTTCGGATAAGCCAGTATTTCTTAGACCGTATCCGTTGCCTTTTTCTTCGAGAGATAGAGTCATAAAGGAAGTTGAGTCAATGTTGAAGTTAGATGTGATAGAACCATCAACATCGCCGTATTCATCACCCATCGTCCTCGTGAAAAAACTTGATGGATCGGTGCGGTTCTGTATTGATTTTCGAAGATTGAACACTATTACGGTAGGCGATAGGGAGCCTATTCCGTTCCAGGAGGAATTAATGGCTTCATTGGCCGGGTCCACGTGGTTTTCCAAGATAGATTTGACGAAAGGGTATTGGGAAATCCCGCTTACTGAGGAGTCTAAACAATACACGGCGTTCCAAACGCCCATCGGATTATTCCAATTTAAGGTCATGCCATTTGGGTTGGTAAACGCGCCAGCGACGTTTGCACGATTAATGAGACTAGTGTTGAAGGACATACCTAATGTCGTGTCATTCTTTGACGATATAGCATGCCATACGTCGACATGGTCTGATCATATTCAGACACTAACAGTAATTTTTCAACGATTACGTCATTTTGGGCTAACTGCTAAACCCGCAAAGATGGATTTGGCATGTCCAGAGATAATATTCTTAGGACATATTGTGGGTAGAGGTGTTCAGAGACCTGAAGTAACAAAAATTGACAAGTTAGTAGGGTTGCAAATCCCAAAAACAAAGAAACAAGTCAGAAGCTTAGTGGGAATTTTAAATTATTACAGAAAGTTCATTCCAAATTTTTCCTCCTTGTCATCTTCTCTTACTGACCTTACTAAGAAGGGACAACCCGATAAGGTCCAGTGGACGTCTGAATGTCAGACAGCATTTGATAATATTGTGACAGCGTTATCATCGTCACCCATTCTGATATTACCCGATTTTCGATCTAATTTTATCCTCAGAACGGATGCGTCGGACTCTGGTGTCGGCGCTTGTCTTCTACAGGAGAAGAACGAATGTCTCCATCCTGTATGTTATGTCAGTAGGAAGTTATTGCAGAGAGAAAGAAAGTATTCTGTGATAGAGCGTGAGTGTCTTGCCATTGTCTGGTCCGTCCAGAAACTAGGACGTTATCTCATGGGACGAGAATTTTGTATCCAGACAGACCACAAGCCACTGACATTTTTGTCGAAGAATCGTTCGTCCAGCCCACGCTTGTCTAGATGGGCATTGGCTTTGCAGCCGTATACCTTCGTTATTCAACCAATTCCAGGAACCAGCAATCATATCGCCGACTACCTTAGTCGAGCCTAGGGCAAGATTTCAGGAGCTTATACATCGGAGGACAGGAACATTGACAGGATCTGTGTGAATAAGTCGACTTTAAAATATTGACATTATAAATATGATATGAAGAATGGGTGATAGGTTGAATGGTTTTTGATTCTGTATTAAGTATTGTGGTTAGTTAGCTATTCATGATGTGACACATATATATGCATATTGCAGGCCATATTGATCCCCATATTTTCCCCTGATTCCGGTATTTTATATACTAGGGGAACTGCTAGGTCAGTTTTTTTAGTGTAGGTATTGCTCACGCTCACTCGTTGACAGTCATCTTCATGCGATTTGAAATTAATTGCATTAATTTTTTTGGGGTGGGGGATGATGTCACGAGTGGAGTGATTGCAATTAAGGGGATTGCTACAGAGCGGGTGTAGAGTAAGAAGGACTCACAGTAGACAGCAAGTTAAGCGTGCTGTTGTGAGTAGGGGGAGGGGGTCTGAAGGAGGCGAAAGCGCGGTATTACTATCACTGCAAGTTAGAAGGTCCTACGGAGCGGACCTGTGAATAAGAGCCCATCGGGCGGACATAAAGGGAGGAGTCGAGAAGACTAGTGAAAGAGTCTTTCCAGTAATGACTGGTGTCGGGGACGGGCCGAAGAGCCACCTCGATGAGCACAAGTGATAGGCCAGCATAGGACCGGAGGCCATACATAGGCCAGAAGTGAGACTGTCGGTGCAGGACAGTAGAGGCACATAAAGTCGTGGCAGTCAGGCCACGGACAGGGACGTAGATATGAGAGTGAATGAGATACTATATTATTGCCATGATGATGGGCGAGTGAACTGATAAGTTGTATGGCAATAGGAAGGTGATGTTGAGAGACTGCGGTGCCAGTGAATCATTAATGTCCTATTAAGACCCTGAGGGGAGAGGCTGAGGCCGAAGTGCCTTTAGGAGTAACTACCGGATTGTGGATCCGAGGGAGAGTGTGTGTGAGAATAAGGCCGTTGTACGGCAGTTAATTTCAGTAATATAATGTATCTAATTGCGCTATTATCTGTATAATTATGTTTAATAAATGTGTGAGTCTGATGGGTTGTTCTGTTAAGTGTTAACTTGTTTGTTCGTGATTGTTGTCCTGTCCTAAACTATTACATCTCCCAGTCTGGGATTTGTGACAATGCCTATGGTCTCCAGACCATTTGAGCGCGTTGCCGTAGATATAGTTGGGCCCCTACACAAGTCAGACAGAGGACATCGTTTTATACTTTCTGTCATTGACTACGCAACCCGTTGGCCAGAGGCCATTCCGCTAAAAGACATTTCAGCCGATCATGTCGCTGAGGCCCTTATTACTATTTTTTCGCGTCTTGGGTTTCCGGTAGAAATTTTATCGGACAGAGGTCCACAGTTTACCTCTGAACTTTTTAAGAAAGTCTTGGAATTGGTCGGGATTAAACAAAGATTGACATCTCCATACCACCCACAGTCTAATGCCTGCTGTGAACGGTGGAATGCTACCATGAAAACTATGCTTGCGCGAGTTTCCGCCGACAAGCCGAGTGATTGGGATCGACAACTCCCCGCTATTCTTTTTGCATATCGAGAACTGCCGAACGCATCGACGGGTTTTTCCCCCTTCGAATTATTGTATGGTCGCAAACCGCGTGGTCCAATGGCCATACTCCATGATTTATTCGCCGGATCAAACACCGACGACAACGATACGCGGTCTGCATATCAATACGTTGTAGACTTGCGGCATCGAATTCTTAACGCATGTCAGCTCGCACAAAAATCTTCAGCTGCGCATGCTAGTCTTTATAAACTATATCGTGATCAAGGTAGCCGATTGCGAACCTTGGCCGTCGGAGACCAAACTCTTGTTCTCCTTCCGGAGACGAAAAATAAACTCCTTCTTACATGGAAGGGACCTTTTAAAGTCCTAAAGAGACTTTCTCGAGTAAATTATCTTATCAAGATTCGGGGACAGGACAAAGTCTTCCATATAAATATGTTAAAGCAGTACCTGTCCGACGAGGATAATCGACAGAATAATCGCCGAAATGTGGTTGCTCAGGCCAATGCGGCCTTGCTTTCAGTTGACGATGATGATCCTATTAAGATAGAGAATTCAATCCCCGCACTTCGATCTTCTGAAAACACTTCGGATGTAAATATAAATCCAGATCTGTCTGAATCGCAAAGACAAGATATAAGAGATTTGCTTAACGAGTTTACTACAGTCTTTACTGATCTACCAGGTAATACTTCTTTGGTACAGCATGTTATAAGATTAAAGACGGATATACCCGTCTTTGTTAAACCATACCCGCGTCCGCTGCACGCACAGCAGACTATAATATCCGAGGTACGTAACATGTTTCACCTAGGAGTGATAGAGCGATCGACGAGCCCATATAACTCACCCATCGTCTTAGTGAAAAAAAAAGATGATACGGTGCGTTTTTGTATTGACTATCGTAAACTTAATGAGGTTACGATATATGACGCTGAACCGATTCCCAACCAGGAGAATCTTTCTGCTCAGTTAGCGAGGGCAACGATTTTTTCTAAAATTGACCTTTCCAAAGGCTATTGGCAAATTCCGCTTGATGAGAATAGCAAGCAATATACCGCTTTTCAGACTCCGTTGGGTCTTATGCAGTGGCGCTATATGCCTTTCGGGTTAGTTACAGCCCCTGCCACTTTCGCCCGTATGATGACAATATTGCTCCAGGGTATGAATTCCGTATTGTCGTATTTTGACGACATTTGTATTTATGAAACCAATTGGTCGGGCCACCTCGCAGCCCTACGACAAGTTTTTATTGCTCTTCGTCGAGCTGGCCTTACAGCGAAACCCAGTAAGGTGTTTTTAGGATATAATGAAATTAATTTTCTGGGCCATACAATTGCCCACGGCGTTCAGACTCCTGATGACAAGAAGATAACTACCATCTTAAAGCTCCAACCCCCTCGAACTAAGAAAGAAGTTCTTAGTTTATTGGGCTTTCTTAACTATTATAGGAAATTCATTCCAAATTTTTCTTCGCTTACAGCTCCGTTGTCGGACCTCACAAGAAAGAATTTTCCTAATAAAGTGAAATGGACAACCGAATGTGCTGATACACTTCGTACCGTTCAACAACTGTTTTCCACTTCCCCCATTCTCATACTGCCAGATATAAACCAAATATTTATTGTCCGCACTGATGCGTCGGACAAGGGATTGGGAGCTGTGTTATTACAGGAACGAGACGATACCTTGCGGCCATGTCTATACGCCAGCCGCAAGTTGCTAGATAGGGAATGCCGCTATGCAATTATCGAGCGAGAGTGCCTCGCTATCATTTTTGCTGTAAACGCATTTTCGCGATATCTACTCATGTCCGAGTTTATAATTGAAACGGACCATCGTCCGTTGTTATTCTTGAAGGCTAACAGGGCTAAAAATGCTCGATTAACGAGGTGGAGTCTTGCACTCCAGGAATACCGGTTTGTTATCCGGGCTATTCCTGGTGGTGACAATTCCCAAGCTGATATTTTGTCACGTCTAATTTAGTTTCCTATTAAAGAGTGTTGTGTCTTGTATTGGGGTTGGATAGTGCTTGTCACCCTCAATTCTAGACGGTGGATGGATTCACATTTATCTTGTTCATTACTTTATGAACCAGTTTTACAATCCTTTTTTTTGTGAATATCCTCTTTCCACCAGCGTCATTCCGGACTGTGACCTGAACTTCTGACAAACCTGACGCCCTTGTCAGCGGGTCAATGAGATGTACACATGGCAAACCAAGCTACCAGAGCTACTGCTGCCATTGGATACCACAGTATTTTAATTAACAATATATTGTGTGTGAATGTATATAAGCAGCAATTATGTGTGTTGACTAGATAATTATGAGCCTATTCCTTCAGTAAGGCTTCATTGTTTGATAATAGTTATACTTTAATCCAGCAGTATACAGTGATATACTCATTCTCATTATAGATGTTCCTGAGAAGTTTAATTGTGTGCAGTAAGAATGTTTCGATAGAATAGATTCTATAGAACGTGACATCAATAATTGTATGCTTTTTGTCCATCCAATATGCACGTTCTTAGTTAGATTTTTTTTTCGTCTCAAGCTTAAGGCTCGTTTTTCTACAGTAGTACTTAAGCCCCTACCACAATAACTTTGGGATTTCTTGGATCCTATCGTGTAAATTTTTCTTAAAATTTTCACTGGGGTGGGGGATGTCAGGGTTAGGACTAGAAGTGTCGTGCTGGGTCACGGCTTGTTTATTTCATGGTCTCGTTGATTTTAGCCAGTGCAAATGTCCTTGAACTATTCTCGTGGACAGTTTGTTTTTGTAACGTTTTTTCTTAGAGATGGAAAGAAAGTGGGGCAAGATAGAATAAATGGATGGGTTAGCGGTGACGGTTGACGGTGCGGTTCTCGACCCCGTGATTTTGATGAGCTCTAACAGGGAAGAGAAGGGGTGAGTAAAAGGGAAATAGTAAATTCGTACATAAAACGTAGAGGGTTGGAGACTTTAGTAAGGGTTTTGATATGTTAATTTGACCTTGGCTGTTACTAGTGCAAGGCCGTGACCGATTTCCATGCAGAATCTATTAATACTACGAGCTGAGCTCGAAATGGATGCACCAATCAAATTTGGGCAGTTGGCTGGGGATTTACAGATGGCCGCGCAGTATATAAGCGGAGCCATTCCTATGTTTCACTACTCCATGCAGAAATATCCATCTGTGAAGGCAGTCGGCGTGATTCAGCCAGAGAGAATCAGAAGATTGTTATAGTCATGTCTATGCCTATGATAGACATTGGAATGAGACCATACGCTTTCCACGAATCGTCCACTGCTATTATCTCCGGCTCCCTGATCTCGTATCAGGGACCAAGTGTAAGTGTTTGTCTATTGATTCAACGATGAACGTGAAGCTGACCTTAAATTTTCCAGTAGAAGTGCTACCGAAGAATGCAAGACTACAATGTATTTTAACTTGCAATTAGATCTAGCATGAATGTCTGGTATACACATTTGTAAATTGAAATTGATGTGTCTGGATGAGGCTGGGGATTGCCAGCCCATCCTAGAGTAGATCTAGATCTAACTTAACTACGTCAGGTTGTATTGACGAGTTTGATCCTTTATAAGCGGTAGGCACATATAACTGAGTTAACATTGTCGTCTGAGACATTAGAATATTATTTGTTAGATAGTAGGCAGACTATATCTGAAAGATAGATAAGTAATAATTAAATTGTGAATGAGTCAGAATGATATAATCTTTTAGGAATCTAGAGGAGACTTCTAGTGATATATTATTGAATTTTCATTTGATGCTGCTGATGTTGTCTTTTTAGTATGTAAGAGCTAGACGAAATTGTTAGGGATTTTAAAGTAAATAAATTTGTGGCCCTGCAGGTCCTTGATAAAACTTATTCGAATTGTTATTAGTATATGTGGCATGGTATGGAAGAATAATTCCTAAAAACCTCTCGATATTCTAAATGCAGTCGTAACACCAATAATTCCATATAACCCAACTCGTAACATATTGTATTTCTTGCTTCGTCAAAGCACGAAATAAGCTCAATTAGAGCGGCGTGTGAGTCTAAGCTTAAAGTTAAAGTTAGATCATGTACGCGGTGCATATATTGCACATAATATCTTAAGTTCTTAAGGAACTCGTTAATTTCCAGTGTTGTACTCGCTTCTTGTGGCAGTGTTAGACCTGTAAGTCTCAGCTTGACCAGGCAGGCTTCTGTCCGCGTGTAGAGCATTGTGCCCGGCGTTTCTGTGAATTGTGCAGAACAGCGGGGAGGCTAGAGGCCAAGACCATAAAGCAACCACCTTTTTTAAAGTATCCTGTGCATATTGTTAGGACATTTCGATCCTGTTATGTGTCGCGATGTGGGTTAGATGGGGAGAATTCGACTGACACTCTTTCGAGGTACGCTCCCACAATCGACGAACACAAAAAAAAAATACTTCCACTCTAAAAACTAAATAAATCAATTGCTTTGATTTTTAGCAGAACTGTAGGGCAGTTTAATTACAGGAATTAATGTAACAAATATAATTATAAATATAAATATCAATTCAAAGGCAACTGAATCTAACTAATGAAACTACAGCTTTCTATAAAGACTAACTTATTCACTCTAACTACTTGCAGGTCATATGAGTTATATGGCAAATAGAATCCGCGCACGTGGCGACGGATATAACAGTTTAAATTCTATTAATTCAATGAGACATGTTATGATATGGACATTTCCTCTAGACACGCCATGGAGAATGCTTGTACAACCATGCGTTGTCTGGCGGTAGCACTGAAACTGTCTTCAAAAGTAAGTAGAACGGTTCACTTTCATCATTACAAATTAGTATGGACTCTCACCATGGGCCCTCACTGGGAGTGAGAGCGCTGGATGTAAACGCTGTGGGTTTATATCAAACCAAGTAGCTTAGGCTCTGGAGCTTTAAATCATCACGCTCCTCACAATATGGACTGCTCAACTGCGTCTCTATGTCTCTCATCTGGCTGAGGACTATCGCCGTCCACCTCGTAAATGGATTGTCTACATGTGGCCTCTATCTAAGCTCTGCACGGGTTTAAATACTAAAGCTATGTCTCGACCTTCCGTCCAGATTCATACATTTGATTGGTGCAGTCGCTTCAGCTCAGCCTGCAATATTAATCTATGCTTGTCATGGCCTTGCGCCAAAATCAAGGTCAATTTTGCGGTCTAGACAAAATTTAAAATGCGAAACATTAACTACTAAAATCTTCAAACCCCGTGCTTTCTACTCTTATGCACGAATTTCCGAACGCCAACTAAGCGTCTAAATAAATTACCTTTACTCGCCCCTTATCTATGTTAATCAAAATCACGGGGTCGAGAACTGCTCTGTCATTCCTAGCTATACATTTATTCTGTCTCGCCCCTCCTTCTCTCCATCTATCAGAAAAAAGGTGTTTCAAAACAAACTGTTCACGAGAACAGCTCAAGGACAAATTACGCTGGTTATAATCAACAAGATCGTAAAAATTAACTCACTGACGTCGTGACCTAGCACGGCATTTATGATCCTAATGTGATCATGACATTATGTATCCTGTGACTGTGACCAGAGCCTTATCAGGACATTAGTTATATATAATTTTAGTAGACATCTTGTGGGTGTGGACAGTGCTTTTATGTGGAGTAAAGACATATTTGCAATTGAGTGTATCCTGTAGTGAATTTAAGGGAACATTATCTTGTGGAGTCCAGTTTCCCAAGAGACCGGACATTCTTCGGTTTAGGACCATCATCGTCAAGTTTACAGATTCAAGATATAGGACAAGTTTAAGTAACATTTTAGTTAGAGTAATTATTGGAAGAGTGTGGATATATCCTGTGTGAAACGTTCTTTGAGTGCAGAGCTGGTGAGATATACAACGACCTTTTTATCTGTGTTTTAGTGTAGCATACTATAATCCATTTTATGGTCATTCCATTGTATTAGTCAGAAACCTCTTCTTTCAGGGTAGTTAGTTTAGGTTATTGTTGTCACATTTATTATCTTTGGATCATTGCCATTTTATATCTGTATGAAATATTTGTCCATCTTTTCTGTCACGTTATTTAGACTATTTTACCAACATTAATTAAGCCCCCATCCCACGTGTCCCAATAAATTTATTGTGTGTATAACTGCAAAGCACTTGTTTCCATTGGTGTGTTGTAGTCCCTCATAGGCCGGAACATCCCAAGGTGGCAAACCGCATTTGCAGTACCATTGCCTGCACCTGCGCTTTGTGACACATTGTTACCTACAATTTATTTTTTCAACATGTTTCAAGCGCGCCTTTTCTTAACCATTCTGTCTCTGCCATTCACAAGAATCTTTACCATCTCGGTGTGGAACAAAGGCTGGTGACGCACTGCGTCAAGTATGTTTTGTCTCTGATTTACATGTAATATGAGATAAGGACATACTATGGAATTATATGGGACCTCGCTCACTGGGGGGACTGAAACGTCTGTCTGACTGGTCCGGGCGGAAAGAGAGACCTCGAGGTCGGTCAAAACAGACTTGACGCAGTGCGCCAATAGCTAAAAACTAGAAGAAAAAAAAAAGCATTTTTTTCTGTAGGATGGACTTTTACCCCCTTTCTCAGCGCAGACAGGCCATGATAGATCGGATACTTTGGCCATGGTTGGATCTCCCACCAATTAAGGCCTCAGCTCAATAGATACCACCTGAAATATGTTAGGTTGAACCTCGCCCCACATGTTAATCAAACTTGAAATCTCTCGCAGTTGTATCAGGTCTCTAACAATTCTGACCACATTGGCATGTTTTGAGATAATTGCTTGTAACTTTTGGACATTAGACCTTAGAGCTATTTACCACTTTAAAACATGTTCCCATATGGAGGATACAGTCGCTGTGCTGTCGTCTGGCCCTAAGTTAATTCTTTTTGAAGTGGAAATGGATTAAGACAGTGCTACGGAGACAATATGTGTGAGTATTTATCATTATTTCCAAACGCCGATAACGTGTCTAAGCCAGTGAACCCAAGACGTGGTATCAAGCCAGTCGTTGTCAGAAGTAGTATACATCGTGAAAGTAATGTGAAGCTTAAGCGTATCTAGATGGAGATCCGCAGCTAACCGACCGTAAGTCTTTATGAATCTTTTATGGTGGTGTGCGTACAGTTCTCTAGTGCTGTGGGAAAGATAATGAAAAACAAAATGCATGCCGCTTCTTTATTTGGTTGACTGTAAGGATTTGATGGACGTAAATGGAAACCGGTCAGGAGAGACTGAATAGGATCTTTCTGGGGGTTTAAGATGATCATGATTTATTTTTGCTTTCATTTGGGGATCTTTCCCAAAAGTGTCCCCTAGTCCCTTAGGAAGGAAGGAGGAAGGCATGCCCTATATGTTAGTGGGCTGGAAAGCATCTTCTATTCCCTCTTTATAGCAGTGGAACGGTCTCGTCTGGACACTTATCTCTGCAGCTGCAATATGAGTTATATTGGGTCTTTGGTCGTGCGCTTTCGCTCACAGCGCCGATGGTCGTTCAGTACTGTATTTGTTATTTTCGGTCATTACTGTCTGTCACGAGTGGAGTGAGTGCAATTAAGGGGATTGCTACAGAGCGGGTGTAGAGTAAGAAGGACTCACAGTAGACAGCAAGTTAAGCGTGCTGTTGTGAGTAGTGGGGGGGGGGGGGTCTGAAGGAGGCGAAAGCGCTGTATAACTATCACTGCAAGTTAGAAGGTCCGACGGAGCGGACCTGTGAATAAGAGCCCAGCGGGCGGACATAAGTGAAAGCAGTCGGGAGACGGATGAGTGTTGTTCCAGTAATGACTGGTATGTAGAACGTTGATTGATTATTATGATTGATGTATTATATTATATTCGTCTATTACCATGATGTGAATAAGTATATGTGAGGAATGTGGAAGTCCTTGATATTGGATATAGCAATGTGCGCCATGAGCGATAGATGAAAGTGATTTCATGGATTTGTAGCGCGAGTGAGTAGTGTGTACTCCGATGGAGGTGTGTTACCGTAAGATGTGTGGTGAGTGAAAGGTGAACTAGTGTGTGTACGCTTCATGGATTGTAAGGAGAGGTGGAGTGAATAGAAATGGTAGGGTATTATACCAATGTAATGTTATTCTTGTAGGTGTCGGGGACGGGCCGAAGAGCCACCTCGATGAGCACAAGTGATAGGCCAGCATAGGGCCGGAGGCCACACATAGGCCAGAAGTGAGGCTGTCAGTACAGGACAGTAGAGGCACATAAAGTCGTGGCAGTCAGGCCACGGACAGGGACGTAGATATGAGAGTGAATGAGATACTATATTGTTGCCATGTTGATAGGCTAGTGAACTGATACTATGTTGTTGCCATGTTGATGGCTATGGAAATAATAATGTGTTATTGCCCTGCTGAGGTGCTAGGGGAGTGCTAAGGTGTATGACAATAGGGAGGGGATATTGAGAGACTGCGGTGCCAGTAAATTATTAATGTGCTATTAAGACCCTGAGGGGAGAGGCTGAGGCCGAAGTGCCTTTAGGAGTAACTACCGGATTGTGGATCCGAGGGAGAGTGTGTGTGAGAATAAGGCCGTTGTACGGCAGTCATTTCAATAATATAATGTATGTAACTGCGCTATTATATGTATAATTATGTTTAATAAATGTGTGAGTCTGATGGATTGTTTTGTTAAGTGTTAAACTTGTTTGTTCGTGATTGTCGTCCTGTCATAAACTATTACATCTCCCAGTCTGGGATTTGTGACATTGGGGGCTCGTCCTGTTTACCTGTGGTCATTTTGACATTGTGTATTCGTTATATCTAGTTGTTTTTCTGTTGTGCTAGGAATTCGTGCTGTTGTCTTTGTTCGTGGGATGAATGGAAATTTCATGATGATATGATTTATGTATGTTTATGAATAATAATATGTATTGATGCATGTATTGCTATGAATAGGTATTAATGTGTACTTAAATTTCTGCAGAGTGTGCGTGCCAGCCTGTAGAGGTCAAGCAGCCAGAGCTCCGAGGAAGGGGAGAAATTGAAATCTAGGGTCAAAGTTAAGTAAAAGTCAAAATTTTTGTGCCCTGGATTGTGGGCTGTTCCTTTAATCTGTCTTTTTCTCTGTTTTTGCTGTTGTTGTCGTTATAGGTTGTACGGGCGGTGGCGCGGGTTTGCTGTGGTGAGCGTAGTTTATCCTCTTCGGGAGGTGGGCTAAACTTGGAACCGCGTTCACCACAGTGAACAGTTCTATAGGGACCTGTATTTTTGTTTAGATTGTAGCGTTCTATCTTCCTCGTTGTTTTAGGAAGACGTTTCTCTTGTCCCTCTCTTCCCTATTTGTAGATACGTTCTTTTTTTTCAGACTCTGTTCTTGTTGTACCGTGTAGTGTAATCGGCGTAGTAGGTTGCATTTTTTTTTCCATTATAGTTTTTTTTTGTAGAAGCTTGTCCTAGTCTGGTTCGTTGTCCTTGACGTACTTGTGGTCCTTCTACTGTATTTCTTCATTCTTGTCGTTCTATTTCCTTTTATAATTAATAGTGCATACATTTCATAGATATAGAATTAGTTGTGCTGTAAGGGTAAATTTCTGAATTGTATTTGAGACAACTGGGTATTGTTATATCTGGTGTGATCTCAGGTCTCTGGTCGTATCGTTAGTGATCATACCGACAGGTTGGTCGTCGTATAATAGATACCATAACCATAAATCTGTGAAATGGCGGAACTCCAACAACTAATGAAGTTGGGTAAGGAACTTGGCCTGGAGGGAGAGGAGCTACGCGGCTGGATTAAAGAACAGCAGGCAGAATTGCGCGATGAGCGTGCTAAGGATAGAGAGCAGGAAAAAGAGGCTCAGGAAAAGGAAAGAGAGGCTAAGGCTCAGGAGCAGGAGAGGGAGATAAAGTTAAAGGAGATAGAGGCGCAAGTAAAGATTGCGGAGTTAGAACTCAAGAAGAATACGCCAGCGGAAACGGCTGAGCGGCAGGTACACAATAAAGGTGGCGTTAGGATTAAGCTCCCTACGTTCGACGACCGGAAGGACGACATAGACGCCTTCCTTTACAGGTTCGAACTGAACGCACAATTGCAATGGGGGGAAAATAAGGAATTATGGGCCACGTACCTGGCGTCTCTATTGCAGGGGCGAGCGTTAACATACTTTAAAGAGCTACAGCGCAAAGACGTGCAAGATTACGATAAGCTGAAGGCTTTGCTGCTTCGCCGATTTGCGCGTACCGAAGAATACTTCCGGGAGCAGTTTAGGCGGGCACGTACAGATACCAGGGAGGACTTTGCTGCCTTCGTCGCGAGACTAACGGAGTATTTCGCGAACTGGGTAGACTTGGCGCATGTGGGCACGGATTTTGCTAAACTGAAAGACTTAATGATCCGTGACCAGCTGTACGCGTCGTGCCACAAAGATCTGGTGGCTTTCCTGAAAGAGAACGAACCCGCGACGGTGCAGGAGGCGTCTAAGTTGGCGGAGGCATACCGTACGGCGCAATCGTCCAAACCAGTCGCCAGGGCGTACGTCCAAGATGCGGGGTACGTCGCCGTTGTCGAGGGGTCGCCGGCAGGACTTGGGGACAGGTCGCGTCAGCGTGGTGCCTATAGCGGGCAAGCCCAGGGGCAGCGTAGGGGCTATCACCAATCACCGGCATATGGATCCGGTAAGTTTGACCGAGCAGGAGGGCTAGGTCGCGGTAATGGCCGGGGGCGAATTGTGACCTTTGCCGATGACCGACGGCATAGGGACTCTAGTTCCGGTCGCGATGGGTCACGGGGACCCAGGCCTAGGGCAGCACAGGGAGCGGAGTGTTGGACTTGCGGACGCGTGGGTCACTTTTCGCGCGAGTGTAGGGCCGCGAAGTGTTGGAACTGCGGAAGAGCAGATCACATCAGCGTGAACTGCCCTGCAGGTAGGATAGCGGCGAACGTGGACAGTAGCTCCAGTCCATGTTCCCCAAATAAATTTCATCATGCGGCTGCGTGTGTTACATCGGACAACGGAGGCGGACAGTATTCTAAGTGTCCCAGTTGTGAGAAGTTATTATCTTCCGGTGTTTTACCTTGTGGGAGAAAGATCCCCGTTATAAATTCATGTCATACAGGAGGTGGTCTTAGGGTTTATCCGGGGTTTGTTGGGGACGAACCGGTCTCGGTCTTACGAGATACAGGATCTACCGTTGTGGGAGTGCATAGAGACTGCATTCGGGATTCACAGCTTACAGGTGAGACTGTCCCGTGCATCCAATTTTCGGGGGCCATTGAGAAATTACCCATGGCAAGAATAATGATAGATACACCTTTCCTTAGCGGGGAAGTCGAAGCAGTCGTTGGTTGTTTTCCAGGCGCCCAGCTCATCATTGGGAATGTATCACGGGTGGGTTCCCCTTCCGATGAGAACGTGCAAGCATGGTCGCAATCAAAGGGTATTGACTTTTGCGCCGCGGTCGAAACACGTCGACGGGTAGCTGATAAAGATAAGATTAGACCTTTGGCGACGCCAGCGGTCAACCTAGATATCACGCCAGAGCGCTTGGCGAGATTACAAAGGGAGGACCCATCATTAAACCCATGCTTTGGGGAAGCGCGAACCGAGAAAACGAGGAGATATAAGAACGGGTCATCTTCTTTTTTTTGTCCAGGGGGGCATTCTGTTCCGTATGTACGTCACAGTGGCTTCCGTTCAAAAGCAGGTCGTCGTGCCACGGTCGTTAATTGCTACAGTATTGCGTCTGGCCCATGATGTTCCATTAGCGGGTCATATGGGAAGTACTAGAACCAAGGAGAGAGTTCTGAAAGATTTTTATTGGCCGTCAGTATACAGAGATGTGCGGTTATATTGTAAGACGTGCAGTGCGTGCCAAAAGACGACGCATAAGGGTCGTACACCCCAGGCTCCTCTTCAAGAGATCCCCACGGTTTCGGAACCGTTTAAAAAGGTTTCAGTACCTTGTTGATTTAAGAGAAAGACTATCTTCAGCGCGCACTATAGCACAAGAAGCTTCTGGTATCGCTTCGAAAAGAGCAAAAGACTATAAAGATAGAGGTTCCAAACTGAGAATTTTTAAGCCAGGAGACAAGGTCCTATTGTTGTTACCTACGGACCATAATAAGTTATTGATGACATGGAAAGGTCCTTATGTTATTGAGCGAATTGTTTCGAAGGTAGATTACGCTATCCACATTGATGGATCAGTAAAGGTTTTCCACGTTGATATGCTGCAGAGGTTTCATGAGAGACCAGAGTATCTGTATTCTCATACTAGTGTTGAAGGACATACCTATGGTCGTGTCATTCTTTGACGATATAGCATGCCATACGTCGACATGCTCTGATCATATTCAGACACTAACAGTAATTTTTCAACGATTACGTCATTCTGGGTTAACTGCTAAACCCGCAAAGAGGGATTTGGCATGTCCAGAGATAGTATTCTTAGGACATATTGTGGGTAGAGGTGTTCAGAGACCTGAAGTAACAAAAATTGACAAGTTAGTAGGGTTGCAAATCCCTAAAACAAAGAAACAAGTCAGAAGCTTAGTGGGAATTTTAAATTATTACAGAAAGTTCATTCCAAATTTTTCCTCCTTGTCATCTTCTCTTACTGACCTTACTAAGAAGGGACAACCCGATAAGGTCCAGTGGACGTCTGAATGTCAGACATCATTTGATAATTTGGTGACAGCATTATCATCGTCACCCATTCTGATATTACCCGATTTTCGATCTAATTTTATCCTCAGAACGGATGCGTCGGACTCTGGTGTCGGCGCTTGTCTTCTACAGGAGAAGAACGAATGTCTCCATCCTGTATGTTATGTCAGTAGGAAGTTATTGCAGAGAGAAAGAAAGTATTCTGTGATAGAGCGTGAGTGTCTTGCCATTGTCTGGGCCGTCCAGAAACTAGGACGTTATCTCATGGGACGAGAATTTTGTATCCAGACAGACCACAAGCCACTGACATTTTTGTCGAAGAATCGTTCGTCCAGCCCACGCTTGTCTAGATGGGCATTGGCTTTGCAGCCGTATACCTTCGTTATTCAACCAATTCCAGGAACCAGCAATCATATCGCCGACTACCTTAGTCGAGCCTAGGGGAAGATTTCAGGAGCTTATACATCGGAGGACAGGAACATTGACAGGATCTGTGTGAATAAGTCGACTTTAAAATATTGACATTATAAATATGATATGAAGAATGGTTGATAGGTTGAATGGTTTTTGATTCTGTATTAAGTATTGTGGTTAGTTAGCTATTCATGATGTGACACGTATATGCATATTGCAGGCCATATTGATCCCCATATTTTCCCCTGATTCCGGTATTTTATATACTAGGGGAACTGCTAGGTCAGTTTTTTTAGTGTACGTATTGCTCACGCTCACTCGTTGACAGTCATCTTGATGCGATTTGAAATTAATTGCATTAATTTTTTTGGGGTGGGGGATGATGTCACGAGTGGAGTGAGTGCAATTAAGGGGATTGCTACAGAGCGGGTGTAGAGTAAGAAGGACTCACAGTAGACAGCAAGTTAAGCGTGCTGTTGTCAGTAGTGGGGGGGGGGTCTGAAGGAGGCGAAAGCGCTGTATAACTATCACTGCAAGTTAGAAGGTCCGACGGAGCGGACCTGTGAATAAGAGCCCAGCGGGCGGACATAAGTGAAAGCAGTCGGGAGACGGATGAGTGTTGTTCCAGTAATGACTGGTATGTAGAACGTTGATTGATTATTATGATTGATGTATTATATTATATTCGTCTATTACCATGATGTGAATAAGTATATGTGAGGAATGTGGAAGTCCTTGATATTGGATATAGCAATGTGCGCCATGAGCGATAGATGAAAGTGAGTTCATGGATTTGTAGCGCGAGTGAGTAGTGTGTACTCCGATGGAGGTGTGTTACAGTAAGATGTGTGGTGAGTGAAAGGTGAACTAGTGTGTGTACGCTTCATGGATTGTAAGGAGAGGTGGAGTGAATAGAAATGGTAGGGTATTATACCAATGTAATGTTATTCTTGTAGGTGTCGGGGACGGGCCGAAGAGCCACCTCGATGAGCACAAGTGATAGGCCAGCATAGGGCCGGAGGCCACACATAGGCCAGAAGTGAGGCTGTCAGTACAGGACAGTAGAGGCACATAAAGTCGTGGCAGTCAGGCCACGGACAGGGACGTAGATATGAGAGTGAATGAGATACTATATTGTTGCCATGTTGATAGGCTAGTGAACTGATACTATGTTGTTGCCATGTTGATGGCTATGGAAATAATAATGTGTTATTGCCCTGCTGAGGTGCTAGGGGAGTGCTAAGGTGTATGACAATAGGGAGGGATATTGAGAGACTGCGGTGCCAGTAAATTATTAATGTGCTATTAAGACCCTGAGGGGAGAGGCTGAGGCCGAAGTGCCTTTAGGAGTAACTACCGGATTGTGGATCCGAGGGAGAGTGTGTGTGAGAATAAGGCCGTTGTACGGCAGTCATTTCAATAATATAATGTATGTAACTGCGCTATTATATGTATAATTATGTTTAATAAATGTGTGAGTCTGATGGATTGTTTTGTTAAGTGTTAAACTTGTTTGTTCGTGATTGTCGTCCTGTCATAAACTATTACATCTCCCAGTCTGGGATTTGTGACACTGTCTGTTTGTTTAGATTTAAGGCCTTCATGAAATTGATATTTTGTCACTTTCCAAGTTTTAGTTGACATTTTACAATTTTGAATTTCTGCATTTTCTTTTCTTTTTTAATTATTGGGCTGACCAGATGACTTTGGTATCAAACTAGTCGGAATAAAACTCTCTGACTAGAAAGCATTATGTCATATCGCTTTAGAGGCAAAATGTATTTGGATTTGGAGTGTCTTTAAATCTGCAGCAGTGCCCGATATTCATCTTAGCCTTTGTGTTTACAAAATATGTTATGCCCGTCTATGCCTTTGAGAGAGCATGACCATCAGACAGAGAAACATGTACACTGCAACTGGCAGATGTGTAACAGCTTAAATAGACTGGAATTACACCTGTTTCACAAAGCAAATACCGTCTCCAAGGAAATTAGTGCTGGTTGGCAGCCTACGCGCCGCCGATGCGATATTTGTCCATGGGCCATTTTTACCTATCCAACCTTTCTTTAGCTCCTACAGACCTCAAAAGAACGGTCAACCTCGCTGATTGTCCTTCGGTAGATCTGCCTACCACTTTTCTTCAGCGGAACTATTAGTTCGTTATCGATGTTTAGCTGCTGGAACGCCCAAAATTATTTTTATGTACCGTAGCTTTCATGGTCTTCTCGTTCTTTTGTTGGCATTTCAATGGTGGCAAAAGAGGTAATGACGGCATTCCATAGAATCTTATATTGGTATGGAATTGGCGTTTGTTTACTAGGTTTAGTTATTACGCAAGAAAATTTAGACTTTTGTCTCAATAGTTTTATTTATTTATTTATTTATTTATATATTTATTTATTTATTTATTTATCTATTTATTATTTTATGAATTTGACACCCTTGTTAATCACATGAGAGATCGGTAGTGCAGGAAAATACATTTCATTTCTACCCTGTGTTAAGGAATGATTAATGAAAGAAGTTTGAAAATAAATGTCCATCATTATACTATTATTTTGTAGTTTACTGTGTAGGCCGTTTTAGAAAATAGTGACAAAAATAGTACTAATAATCCGCGGTTTAAATATATAATGGAATCTTACTTTGGTACACGGTGTCCTTATTTGGTCACAAGACTTAGTAAATATCAAAATTCGCCGTGAAAAGAGCAAGCTAATCTTAAACCGGCGGAACACTGGCTAACAGTATTCTGCCTCGTTCAACATCAAGCCCATACTCTCTTATTATACAGCTTTGGAAATGTGAAGACTACTGTGATGGTCATTTTTAGCGTTATGTTTGTTAATACAGACATGTATCCGTTAATCTAACCTTTTATATTATAGCTTTTTGCTTTCACATTTCCCTGTGTGATTCACAGTGTACTGTGATTTAGTTAAAAAATAAAGAGGAAAACAGTAAGAAACTTATCAAATCAACTGGCATGTATAATTAATAATTATAAGACGTACTCATAGTCACAAGTCAGGTTAGGCATTACCGCGCTAAACTCTAGACAACGAGACTTACCTTGAAAGTTCATGATTCGTTAAGTCCTTGCCCCAGGTACATGACGACACCAGGTCTCTGTCAGTTCTGTGACCTGTGAGGTAACCAATACGGCGTTTCCTTGTGAATTTGCCAGGGTGTAAATTTGGTCTCATTGTAAAGGGTACGCGCGTTGGAGTTAAACGCATGAGATACGGAAAGGATGTAAACAAAATTCTGCAGGACCGGCTAGTTGGTGACCAGGTAGGCTAATCAAAGGTTCCACTGGAGGGCAGCTGGTTTCAGCAGGGAGAGGAATATTGTGTGTTGCACGTTTTGTAGCTTGGTGAAGTGGACCCTCTACATTTTTGGTTTGATTTTTTTTTTCATTTAGTTGAAAAACTGGATTATAGTGTGTTTCCCTAACAGATGTGCTGAGTTGTTTCTGTAAAATCAGGATTTGAGGATTAACGACAGGAGAAAATTGCAAGGTAAGACAGTTGCAAACTCTAGTAAGTCACTTCACTTCAAGTCTGACATTTGTCTATTTTGTAAACAGAAGTGTATGGGTATGTGTTTCCTTTTATACTCATAATTTATTTGTGTTTTAATCTCTACTTGGCATAATATTGTTATTTCACTGTGTGCGTGGGTGTGTATGTAGGTGTGTGTGTGTGTGCGTGATAGACAGAGAGAAGAGAGATTGTGTGATCGGTAGCTCTGTCTAACTCAATCTGAGCCACGAGAAAGCAACTAATGGAATATGAATTTAAATTGTATCTAAACGATAATCAGCGGAAGGAAACAAAACTAAAACAACAACAATCTCTCGTTTTTCACTCTCAAATTACTTTTAAATCAGTTTCCCTGGTATATTTTGTTTATCTTTCAAAAATGAATCTAGTACAGACATTTTTGAGTTCATATTTCCGATGCGCGATGTCTGTGTGCAAAATTTTAACTATTGGCACCATTTCACAGATCTTTAAATTGATTGTTATAACAAACGGTTTCGAACGGAAGCATTGACAGGGTCAGTCTATGCCATAGGTATTATTACTATTCCTACCCGTACGTGCTGGGGTCTCACACATACCATACTTTCAAAGAGGGTTCCATTGCAGGGTGTTAGACGGCCTGGTTTCTTAGACTTTTTCCGAATATTTTAGTTAACTATTCGCATTTTTAACTGTCCTTATATTTCACTTTCTTCTGTTTGACCACAAGAGTCTCAGCGTAACTCAAGGAACTAAATGGAATGCGGCCATGATGAGATATGTAGTGTATTTTGTAAAGAACAGTTTAAAATGCCATACAAGGAATGAATTGAATACGAACATGGATAAATTAATGCAACATGGAATATTAATAAAGTAAAACTGAAGTATGTGACAACGTTTTACTTTGGTTTTGTTGACTATGTGGCTCAACGGGGCCCCCCTCTGCGCACTTGTGAGACAGAAATCAAGCCTTTCCCCCTAGTTGATTGAAAGTAAGTTCATGTCTGCGTCAAAGTCAAGCAAAATAGACTTGACAGTACCCTACTAGCTTAATAGAATTATTAAGTTGGACACGGTGCAGTACCACAAAGCCATCATTATAGTGGCAAACTGTTTACAACATAATCCATGCAAGGCAGGAAAGAGAAATCTTTTCTCCACACTCATAAACAGCGCACGAAATAGGGTTAATAATAGAGCGTGCCGGGGGGTCGTTAATAAATGGTGTGCAGCTTAAATAATAGCTCCCCCGGGCTGTATCGGGTTAAGGGCGGAATGACGCACGGGCAGATACGTGCATGTGTCAACGCAGAGTTTGGGCCGCTGTAATGACGAAAGCTGAGAGACAAGAGCAACAGATCAGAATCGTCAGACTTTTGTCCCTAGCACGCCAGAACGGACGCGGGGGGGGGGGGGGGGGAGACGGGCAGGTCGGCCATTAAAATATGAGCCATGTGCTATGATTTTGTAGGAGCCTACTTCCCCTGGTATAGACAAATCGGGGTAGAATGTTGATATTCTGAAAAGGTTCGAATGGGACTCTGTAATGCAGAATATAATATTATTTTAAAGAAGATTCATCAAAGATTAAAACAAAAATATTGAATGAGCCGTTTAAAATGCTTAGGCATGTGTGGGTGGATCTGGCGAAATTTGAGACCAAATTCCTGAGAGAAACCTTGAAAACTTGAATTTTTTAAAATGCCAATTGAGATTTGCATATAAGATGAAAGATTAGCCATTTTTTCTGCATCCAGGGAAAATATTTGGCTTGAAATCGTCTTAGAAATATTTTATTTTGATTATTTCAAAAGGTTTACCTTGCATGGTCTCTAAAGATTTTAACCAAAAAAAAAAAAAAAAAGGTTTGATTCATTTGACATTGATGACGTTGCTATTGTTTAGCTGTGAGGTAGTGGGGTAAGGGGGGGGGGGGTGGGGGTAGGGGGTGGCAGTGGGTGATGAACTCAGAATGCCGTAAATGAAAAAAGAACAAAAATGAAAATTTTGACAATATGTCATACACCAGTCCGTCCATCGAAGTTACGGTGTGCAGACAAGATAAGTTTTCCGTCTATTGGAATGTCACAGCAGGTGACAGAGACATGGGTGCACAGCCTTATGAATTGTTAGGCATAGCACAGAACACGGCGTAATCCTGCCCTTTCTAAGAAAAAAGACAATATTGAATTTTCAATTGAGTATGCGAAATGAGGGGTGGGGGGGGGGGGAGGGAGTGGTTCGTTTCTGAAACCTAACACCGAATTATTCTCATGGCAATGGGGGCCGTCAATGTTTGGAGCCAAATGATATTTGATATCGAGCTTTTTCCTTCTCTTTCTTCCCTGTTCCTTGCTATTTCCCTCCCGTCCTATGCTGTCACATTTTCTCTTTCCCACTTTTGTCAAATGCCCTGACTCCCTCTCTTACACTCCAAACGCTCGCGTATTCCACCTCTTGGCTCCTCCCCTCTCTCCCCCCCTCCCCACCCCGCCTTCTTTGTCTCTCCCGCCTCCTAGTCCTTTCTTTCATTCCTGTTCCTTCACACTTAAGGATCTGCTCGCGCAAGCAAAACCAAGCGCACTAGCACTTATCTTGAAGTCAGAATCACTACATTGAAGATCACTGACCTTTGGTTCATTCACAAATCCAGCCAGGTCATCGACACTGAAAACTGTCCACACGGGATAGAGCCAAGCTTGGATTTGACAGTTCATTATCAGGTAGTGACAATGAAGCTGTCAAATCGTCCCAGTTTGTTTTGGAGATTTCCAGAAATCATAACCAGCGTTGTGTAGTTCCTGCTATTTGTCATCACTCCTAGATAGATAATTATGCTTCCTTTCCAATCCATGAACATTTGGATGTGAACCAACATGCAATGCTTTGCTACTGTCGGCAGTAAAAATAGTATTTAAAAAAATCGAGTGACTTGAAAGGTCAAAGGAAACTAGCCCACTATCTGAAATGTTAATTAATTTGCAAGGTAGTGTCAATGTCATATATGAAGCGTGCCGCAATAGTTTTGTCGTTGCTTCACTACCATGTTACAGACTGTTTTTATGCCGTTTGAGTTGGGATTTGATTTTAAAGAAAGCACTTTCACACGATAAGATTACAATCTCATTCCGCTAGGGAAAAGCAAGACGATAGACAGAATCATACTATAATGGAGCTAAAGTGAAAGTTCTGCCCTCAAAAGCCCTTTCTGGTAGGGCTCCAAAACTCTGGAAGCATTCTCATTGCCTATAACTTGACTTATTGTGATATAAGGGGATAATATAAAAATGCTGCCAACTCTGGGTAAGTTGTTCATTTTGCATAATTCACAGGTAAAATTCGCAAACAAAACACTTCCGACTCCATGCTTTTAGAACAGGGGTACACTATTATGGCTATTTTTAATACCGTGACGCAGTTTCCCTCACCGTTCATTCGCTGGAGGAAGCAAATTTTGGATTAACGAAAACATGGATCGCCTGTAAACTTTAGCGAAAAGGGGAAACAAACTCCGGAGCTGACGCGGAATCCGAGTCGATACTGATTCTGTCATTTTATTCTTTGTCTTTACCGTGTGTCCTAGATCTAGATCATTATGAGTAATACAGATATTTCTTCCGGGCAGAGCCGGGTAACTCAGATAGTAATTATAAAGCTCGATAGGACAGAAAGAAACGTTACCAGAAACGCCCACCAAGTACCAGCGTTTTTACCCAGGGAGTAAATATGAGCCTTAAATATTATTGTCCATTGTACCTGCTTGTTATGGAATACACTGAGTTTAATTCAATACCGTGACATCACGTTGGCCCTAAAACGAAGAACAGCATTGTTACCCTGTTTTTCTAAACAAGTTAAAGTTCACACTGACAGGAGGCGTGGTTGCAAAATGTGAGTTTGGATAAAGTGTTTCTCCCTCGAAATTGCGAAATTATGAGGAGGTGGGGGGGGGGGGTCAATCTAGGTCAAGGTACGTATAGACATTATGTCAAGATGACTTGGTGATATTATCTCTGTAAAAGGTCCATTTTGAATAATGCAAAATAATTGGGGAAGGCAATAGGCCAAGGTACGTAAAGATAGTATGTCAAGATAACTTTGCGATATTATCTCGGTAAAATGTCCGTTTTGAATCACACTTGAATCACGTTAAAATTGACGCTGGACTCACGTTTGCGCCAACGCCTTCTGTCAGAGACTCAAATCTGTTGTTGGTTTGACCTTGATGTTCTAGTCACGGCGGATTTGAAGTTTAGAGCCAAACTAGTTTACGATTCTCAAAAACCGAAAACACGCAGTGACCCAGTTCTAATGATCGATACTGGCATCTTTTCAGAAAAGCGTCAAAATTCAAAGCCTATAAAGATTGGCCGAAAAATAATCCAAAAAGAGAGGAAGCTGACCAGCTAGCTGTGGTTCTCAGTCCTACCTATCATGAAATAAGGACGAAAAACTGGGATGACCCGTAAGCACGTTTCTCACCTTAATGACACCTTGGCAGTTGGAAGTCGAGAAGAACCGGCCTAACAAGGCCGCTGCCCGGGTAAAACATATTATTTAATAAAACTAATCCCCCCCCCCCCCCCACAATGGGATGAAACTAGCTAACAAATTACAAAATACAAAATACAAAATACAAAATACAAAATACAAAATGCAAAATACAAAATGCAAAATACAAAATACAAAATACAAATTACAAAATACAAAATACAAAATATAAAATACAAAATACAAAATACAAATTACAAAATACAAAATACAAAATATAAAATACAAAATACAAAATACAAAATACAAAATACAAAATCGTCTACAACAAGAAAACAAAAACAAGGGTGGGGTGGGGCGGGTTGGAGAAAAGGGGAAGGGGCGGGAGGGGAGGGTTGCGACAACGTCCAACACTAACTGGCATCATTACTCAAGCTAGTCATACATCTAGTCTCGTTTGACACCGTCCCGAGACAGTGAGACCTTAGTAGTTAGCCATTCCGCCAGTAATTGACATTGGTATTCTAAGGTATCTCGTCGGGTCGCAGCTGAATGCTTTAAAGAAAGAAGTTAATGCTCCATCACCATGGTAATAATATCTTGAATTTAATCCTGCCTGTTGAGCTATACGATAATTCAAATTAACAAACTGAACTTTGGCCAAGAATTCGACAAAGCATTGTCTTTGGACATACAGCGTAGATTCATTAGAAGATAAAGAAGAGGTTTTTTTCCCACTGAAATGAACACAGACTGTTTGTTGTGTTTTGAACACATACGGATTACATGTGGGGTTTGCGGCTTGTGGTTCTTTGGATTAACATATTTTCAGTGGATCATTGCTTGGATCATGGGGATCAAAACCTTGATGCCTATCACTGGTCTGTTTAACTACAAGGCTTGAGATTACCTTTAGTGTTTGGCTACTCTTCAGATCAAGTGGTCGCTGAGGAGAGAAACCAAACATTATAGCGATCTTAGTTCTTGTTTGTTCCAACTCCTCATTTTGCCCCGTTGAACGTTTTGCAGCTTTGGTATTATGATAAGGAGTTGAAATAAATTGGAACTGTGAAACAGCTTGGTGAGGGCCACAACACATTTTAAACCAGAATCAAAGTGTACATTAGTTACACCTCTTCCGCATACTAAAAGATCTCTAATTTTCCAGAAAACGGAGATAAAACAAACAAAAACTAAGGTCATGCTACGAAAGCTGTGTCAAAGAACATGATGACTTTAGTCCTATCTTACTCATTATTCTTCCGTTTTTCTGTATTAGTGATGCATGGCTTAACGGAAATTTTGACCAACCGAAAGGCCGACTGAGGGACAGAGAGGTTAGAGCGGCTTTGACCCATGTGCATGGCTTCCCGACCTACATATTGAGCACAACTGATTTTTGGTGATACTGGGCAATCCCGTGCCGATGGCTTCACAATGGCGTCTAATGTCTGACATTGCCTTCCTATGCTGAAAAGGCACGTAAAATACCGCAATACGCTACGAAATCCAACAGGGCCAATCAAAATGGGTAGATTTGGGCACTTTGGAAATATCTTTTTCTAATAGGCACAAACACTGGACCAATCCCCTAAGCTTGAACCTCTGTAGAGAAGAGCGGGGAGAAAGAGAGAAAGCGAGAGAGAGAGAGAGAGAGTAAGAGAGAGTGAATAAGAGAGAGAGAGAGTGATAAAGAGAGAGGAAGAGAGGGAAAGAGAGAGAAAGAAAAGGAAAGAAGAGGAGAGAGACAGACAGAAAGAAAGAGAGAAGGAAGAGGGGCAGAGAGAAAGGGAGAGAGACAGAGACAGAGAAGGGGAGAGAGAGACTGAGAGGTGGGGTGGGGGCAAAATTTAATGATGTGCAACCGGAATTGAACCCCAGGACAGTTATTCATCACTATGACTGCTCTTCTCCACTGATCTATTACCTGACTCACAGAAGACGACATCAGCTTTAAATAAACACACGACTTCCTCAGATTTCTCGTGAACATCTCTGTGATCATGTTAAGAAAATTCCCGAAACTTCTCGATCACTGTTTCATTTTTATTTCTTTTGGGCTTTTTCGTACAGTTTTTGTTTTGTTTGGTTTAGTTTTCTACCTTTGGGCCTTGTGACATACGTCTTCTTTCTTTCATATCTGTTCCCGAAATTTGAACTCACTTCCAGGAAACCATTCGTCATGAGAACTCAAATACATTTTCTAAGAAATTAAATCTGTAGCAGAAATTGGTCATGATTGTGATGTTTCCCACTTTCTCTCACTAACTTTCTTCTGACACCAGCCGTGATGGGCACGGCACAAACACACTAAATAATCGACTATCTCTCTTCTATAAGTTATAACAAACGATATCTGTATTGCTTACATATATACAATAATTATTAATTCATTCAATAATAATAGGAACATAGGTCATACAATTTCATGTGAATTTCGATGGAATGAAGTTGATGCAAATCAGTACATGCTAATTAAATGGCTTCGTAATATTCAATTTCTAGCACATTTTATAAAACACATGGGAACATTCAGCATAAGGAAACCTCTCCTTTAGGGGTGTATGGCGCTATCTGGGCACTGGTTCTTCCTCTCTACCCTGGCTTGACTGCGCAGTTAGATCAACAGGTATCGGCAGGTACCAATAGGTCGGGAAGCCAAGAAGCCACGATGTCGTTAATCAAAGTACAAGAAGTTGAGAAGCCAAGAAGGTGTTGTTCTTCCTCCTCTGTAGAAAAACAATCGCAAAGTCCTAATCTACTGCTGGAAGGCATGACTTCCATACTTACTCCATGACGGATATTCATCATTAACACTTTTAACCGCTGACACTGTTATAAGTCAGGCTGCAGCTCCCATACTCCATAGGCTCCCATATAGGCAATAGAATAAACGATCAATACAGTTTTAATGATATTTACACGTTCCCCACGAAGAATAACGCTCTCTCTAACGGACCCCATCCTATAAGGTTTCGTAACATATATATAACGGCGTTTCCGTGACTCTCTCAGAGGCAGTAGTTATACCAAAGTAAACCCACTAGATTTAGGTTCTACAATCATGGACATTAAGTAAAATACACATACATCGTACAATTAACTTACCACTCAGCAACAGCCCAAATGCCGACAAGATACCAAAGATACCACGCTCTGACAAAGGATGTTTGCGGGTTCCCTGACCTTCCCCACTCACAAGACTAGTACAAAGTTACAGTTGCAGTTGTGGTCTCCTCTTCGGCACGAAGCTGGTGAGTGCTCTCAGCGGTCTGAAGTTGGAAGGAGCGTTCGGGGATTTATACCCAGTCAGGTAGCGTCCCAAGACGCCCACCGAGTGTGCATTAGTTATCCTAATAGCCACCCCCGTCGGCTCCACGTCAAATACTATTGAAACAGCTCTACCCCCCCAAGCAATTCCCAGGTGATCTGATCGACAAGTACGGCGGTCAAGTAAACACTACCCTTTTCGGGTGTCAAAGCGCTTCAGTTGCATCGGCTACTTTCCCCCTCTGGCCTACAATAACTCTGTCTCCCCGCCGTTAGCTATCTTCCCACGCTAGCTATACCTTGCCTGTCTGTCGCCCTGTTACAATCGCCCCCACTTAAGTCGATTTTCCCTGGCAAAATCGGCTAATAAAATTATTAATCTACTGGTAATCTAGATAGAGTGTCGGCCCATAGAGCGTCTCGCCCCCTGATGTTGCTGACTCGAAAGTTATATGGTTGCAGCGCCAGGTTCCATCTAGTTACCCTCGCGTTCTTCTGGTCTTTAGTTCGCATCCAAGTTAGAGGTCGGTGGTCCGTCTCTAACACGAAGTTTCTCCCATACAGATACGCCTGCAACTTACTAACGGCGAAAACTATGGCCAGGCATTCCTTTTCAATTGTTGAGTAGTTCTTCTCCGCGGGTTTCAACTTTCTGCTCACGTATACGACTGGATACTTCGTACCCTCGTCTTCTTGAAGTAGGCAGCCACTCACTCCAAGGTTAGATGCGTCTGTCTGGAGAATCAGTTCCTTGTTCCAATCTGGCATCCGTAGTATCGGCTCGGAACTCAAACAAATTTTTAGGGCATTGAACGCGTTCTCCTGCGCGTGTCCCCACGCGAACTTTGTGCCCTGGGACTTCTTTGTGAGGTCTGACAACGGCGCCGAGATTGCACTGTAATTTGGTACAAACTTCCGATAGTACCCCGTTAGCCCCAGGAAACTCCTCACTTGTGTCTTGGTCGTCGGTCGGTCACAGTCGACAATGGCTCGCACCTTACTCTCCTGCGGTCTTACAGTCCCCTGTCCCAGCTTATGGCCTAAGTACTCGACTTCTGTCATCCCTATTAGCGTCTTGGTAGGTCTAGCTTTTAAATTTGCCCGTCTCAGTCGCTCGAAGACATTCCGACAACGTTCCAAGTGGTCAGGCCAATTTGCACTGTGTATAAGACAGTCGTCTACAAATGCATCTACCCCTTCGCCAGCATCTTTTAATACTTTCCTCATGAGCCTGTTAAATGTGGCGGGGGATCCCTTCAACCCGAACGGCATGACCCTGTACTGGTATAGCCCAAACGGTGTGGCGAACGCCGTCAGGTGTTTATCTTCCTCGGCCATCGGAACTTGATAAAAGCCCTTTGTCAAGTCCAGCTTGGTGAAATATTTTGCCTCCGCTAGATTGGAAATAATGGCTTCTACCTCAGGCATCGGTTCGGCGTCATCGGCAGTCACAACATTTAGCCGCCTGTAGTCGTTGCAGAAACGATGTTGACCATCGGGCTTCTTAACTAATACAATTGGACTATCGTACGGGGACTCGGACGGTTCGATGATTCTGGCCGCAAGCATCTTGCCTACCTCAGCATTGACAGCTTCTCTAGTTGAGTACGGTAGTTGGTAGGGTCTTACCTTCACAGGTTTTTGATCTAGCAATGGGATTTTGTGCTTGATCAGGTCAGTGAGCCCCGGTACATCGGTAAATATATCTTTGTATTCTTCCATGAGCTCTTGCATCTGTTCTCTCTGATCCTGATCTAGCGTGTCCCCTAACTGTACATCCCTGTAGGTTTCGGTCTGTTCTAGCTTAGGCATGACTGTCTCCAGAGGCATCGAAGTCGCTTCCTCTCCTTCATCGGTCTCGTCAATTATAGCTGCAGCTATTGTCTCTGTGTTTTCCTGTTCGTCTTCCCTCTCAATATACTTCTTCAGCATATTCGCGTGATACAATCGTCTCTTCCCCTTGACGTTCACCATGTAGTTCACTGACCCCCTCTGCTCTTCTACTTTGTAAGGCCCTTTCCAAGTCATCTGTAGTTTCGATCCGTCACTTGGGAGAAGTATGAGGACGGAATCGCCCACTTGGAGTTTCCTCTGTTTGGCCCCCCTATCGTAGTATTTCTTCTGCCTGTGTTTTTCGACGCTGCTGTTCTCGGCTACGACTTTCATGGCATCCTCCAATCGTTCCCTCATATCTACCACGTATTCGTACGATGACCTCGTTTCTGACTCCGCTTCCCCAGTCCACAGATTCTTCAGTATTGCAAGTGGTCCTCTCACAGGGTGACCGAACACTAGTTCAAACGGCGAAAAACCTGTACTGGCCTGTGGGGTTTCGCGATACGCGAACAGCAGTGGACACAACATTCTGTCCCAGTCCTTGGGTCTGTCATGAGCTACTCGGCGAAGCATATTCTTCAGCACTCCGTTAAATCTTTCACACAGACCATTGGCCATCGCGTGGTAGGGCGAGCAGAATATCTGTTTCGTTTTGAGAAGTGCACTGACCTCTCTCATCAGCTCACCGGTAAACTGTGATCCCCTATCTGAAACTATTTCCTTTGGTATGCCTAACCGAGAAAATATTTCCATTAACGCTTCACTGACCTGCTCAGCTGATATCCCCCTTAAGGCTACGGCATCCGGGAAACGCGTGGCATAATCTACTAGCGTCAAAATATAACGCGATCTCCCATGTTCCGTACGCGGAAGTGGACCAACCAAATCTATGGCGACGCGCGAAAAGGGCGTGTCGATCAGGGGTATCGGCACTAGGGGTACCTTTGTCACCCTACCTTTATTGGATGTCCTTTGACACGCGTCACACGATCGACAGAAACGACCTACGTCCGCACCTATCCCAGGCCAAAAGAACGACTGCATTATTCTGTCCTGTGTGCGCGAAATTCCTAAGTGTCCCCCGAACACTCCTTCGTGAGCTATCTTCATCAGCTCACTTCGGTACTGCTTAGGTACCAACAACTGCTCCACATCAGCACGTCCAGCTCCGGCCTTCTTTACCCGATAGTAAATTCCCTTACTCTCCTTTATGTGAGTACCTACCTCAGCCGATTGCTCCAACGTGGCTCTCTCCCTTAAAACTCTCAAAGTTTCGTCCTCTCTCTGGGCCCGGGCTATCTCACCTGGTGTGAGTTCCCCTATCTTGGCCCCTACCCTTACCTCCTCCGTTGAGTTGCCCTTGGCCTCCTCATTATCTGTGGTCTGACTCACTTTCGCACTCGCATTCTCACACTCAGGCTCTTCCTTGTCAATCTCCACCTTGCGAGATCGCGTGAGTACCACACTTATCTTCTCAAGAGACGCCCCCTTTATGTTTCCTATAATCAAATCGGCCACTGGGTCTTCCACTACTAGCGCTTTGAGAAGCCCAGTATAAAATGGGGTTTCTACCCACATTTCCGCGACAGGAGCAGACCTTCTCGTCCCGTCCATCAGGTCATAACTCCTGTTCTTCCCAGTTAAGCTGTTAGGAGGCAGTTTGTCCCTTTTTATAATCGCACACGTGCATCCCGTGTCACGAAGGATAGTAATCTCTTTATCCCCTATCCTCCCCTTCTCCAAAAATGGAGCGGATAAATCATTCTCCGGAACATCGTCTTCGGGCTCATGTTCTGTCGAACCTTCTAACTCAATACTCTTACCTTCCGTCTCCCAAGAAATGAAGGTCTGTGGCCCAACACTCTGCTCAGCCCCTGGTTGAGTATTCGCCCTGCCCGATGACTCCCACTGACTGTCATCGGCTTCCTCATCGCTGGTTAGTACGACTGCGGTCGTCTCTTTCTGTCTCTTCCTACAGAATCTCGCAATATGGAGAAGTGACCCACACACAAAACAACCACGCCCACTCTCACGCTGGGACTTACCTCGGTTGTCCTCGACAGTGGCAGCAGCACCCTTCTTCGTCCTGCCCTGGTCACACTGCCTACTCAGGTGATTGGGAGAGCCACAGTTGAAGCATACCGGTTTACTCACTCCTAAACCCTTACTTCTGCTCTCCTCAACCCTCTTACCTGACTTCTGCTGTTGCTCCAGCCCTCGCTTCGACTGATGAGCCTCACTATACAAGTCCGCCATCTCAACTAACTCATGCACGGACTTGGGGTCCCTCTCTTTCAAATATATGGAAAGATTACAGTCGACAATCTTCAACATCTGCTCCCTGACTAACAGATCCGTAATCCCTTCCATAGTTCTCTCTGCCTCTGAGAGGTCTACCCACGTCTCAAAATATCTCTGCAATCTCACGGACAGCTGCGTATAAGTTTCGTCCTTATCTAGACGACTCTCCCTAAACTTACGCCTATAACCCTCTGCCGTGAGGTGATACTTCTTGAACAACACCTTCTTTACCTTCTCGTAATCCCTACTGTCTTCATCGCTGAGACCGGAATAAACATCTAACGCCCTGCCAGTTAACAATGCCCCTAACATGTCTGCCCAGGTGTCTTCTTCCCAATCATTTGCCTGCGCGAGCCTTTCAAATCTTTTCAAATACGAGTCGAGATCCTCGCGCGAGTCATCAAAAATGGCAATTTTAGGTACCTTCGGGGCAGCAGATTTTCCATTCCCTTTACCATTGTGACACCCGTTTTTGGCTAGTTCCCGTTCGCATTCCATTCTCTCCCTTTCAAATTGTCTTTCCTTCTCCTTTTCTTCTCGTTCGCGCTCCTTTTCTTCTCGTTCGCGCTCCTTTTCTTCTCGTTCGATAGCCCTTTGTTCTCGGTTTTGGGCTTTCTCTTCGTCCCACCTAATTTTGAATTCCTCATCACTAATGCCTTCTTGTCTGGCAAGCTTCAGTGCGCCCAGATAGTCCATCAGCAATTGACCTGTAAACAAAGCTAACAATAAAGCGTGGATCGTAACTGTGAAGTTAACAACAATATTCCTGCAATAGCAAACAACAATTTTCTCTGTGACAAAAGATAAAATTGAACAGTCAATGCACAGGTAAAATCAGAGCATGTCGCAGGCACTAAATGTCAATCTCTCTCACTCGCCTCAGGGCAGATGACCTGTCCACACAATCACACAATAGCCCCTTGACACGACCCAGATCAAAATTAAATGTTATTTACTAGCAGGATCCCACTTCTGACACCATTGTGATGTTTCCCACTTCCTCTCACTAACTTTCTTCTGACACCAGCCGTGATGGGCACGGCACAAACACACTAAATAATCGACTATCTCTCTTCTATAAGTTATAACAAACGATATCTGTATTGCTTACATATATACAATAATTATTAATTCATTCAATAATAATAGGAACATAGGTCATACAATTTCATGTGAATTTCGATGGAATGAAGTTGATGCAAATCAGTACATGCTAATTAAATGGCTTCGTAATATTCAATTTCTAGCACATTTTATAAAACACATGGGAACATTCAGCATAAGGAAACCTCTCCTTTAGGGGTGTATGGCGCTATCTGGGCACTGGTTCTTCCTCTCTACCCTGGCTTGACTGCGCAGTTAGATCAACAGGTATCGGCAGGTACCAATAGGTCGGGATGCCAAGAAGCCACGATGTCGTTAATCAAAGTACAAGAAGTTGAGAAGCCAAGAAGGTGTTGTTCTTCCTCCTCTGTAGAAAAACAATCGCAAAGTCCTAATCTACTGCTGGAAGGCATGACTTCCATACTTACTCCATGACGGATATTCATCATTAACACTTTTAACCGCTGACACTGTTATAAGTCAGGCTGCAGCTCCCATACTCCATAGGCTCCCATATAGGCAATAGAATAAACGATCAATACAGTTTTAATGATATTTACACGTTCCCCACGAAGAATAACGCTCTCTCTAACGGACCCCATCCTATAAGGTTTCGTAACATATATATAACGGCGTTTCCGTGACTCTCTCAGAGGCAGTAGTTATACCAAAGTAAACCCACTAGATTTAGGTTCTACAATCATGGACATTAAGTAAAATACACATACATCGTACAATTAACTTACCACTCAGCAACAGCCCAAATGCCGACAAGATACCAAAGATACCACGCTCTGACAAAGGATGTTTGCGGGTTCCCTGACCTTCCCCACTCACAAGACTAGTACAAAGTTACAGTTGCAGTTGTGGTCTCCTCTTCGGCACGAAGCTGGTGAGTGCTCTCAGCGGTCTGAAGTTGGAAGGAGCGTTCGGGGATTTATACCCAGTCAGGTAGCGTCCCAAGACGCCCACCGAGTGTGCATTAGTTATCCTAATAGCCACCCCCGTCGGCTCCACGTCAAATACTATTGAAACAGCTCTATCCCCCCAAGCAATTCCCAGGTGATCTGATCGACAAGTACGGCGGTCAAGTAAACACTACCCTTTTCGGGTATCAAAGCGCTTCAGTTGCATCGGCTACTTTCCCCCTCTGGCCTACAATAACTCTGTCTCCCCGCCGTTAGCTATCTTCCCACGCTAGCTATACCTTGCCTGTCTGTCGCCCTGTTACAATGATAATTATGTTGTCTACGCCATGAAAAATCCGGATCTACGTCAACACAGCGTCTGGACAGGTTACGTTAACATCTCCACGCTTTTGCGAAAACAACAGGAAGTTTATTCATAGGTCACATATACATTTTTACCGGAATTTACCAGTCATTGTGCATCAGACTGCTCATAACCAGTTGAATGGTTTTTAATTACATTAGTCAGTTTAGGGGCCTGACGTCATCATTTTGTGTGATGTGAGAGAGGATTTAATGTTCTTGAACAAAATATAACAAACACATGAATTTTGAGCAATTCTCTTGGCAGTAAATTTATTCTCTACTAATTTAGTAACTACAGTTCATAACAATAGTGATACTTTCGTTAAGGCTGAAATTGTAACTAACACCGAAATACAACTAACTAGGGCGAGACATAACTAACCTACCAAAATGTACACATGGTCTTCTTATAAGGATGGTCAAACGCGTGGGCGAGACCAAGGATGGTCAACTTGGCCGGGATGGCCAGGCGTGTGGGTGGAATCTATAGGTAAGGTAGCCGCTCCCCCCCCCCCCTTGCGACCTTGGTCTTGAGGGACCGGATATGACCTGAGAAGGACCAACCACTGGACGGTAAACCCAATGGAAAACCCAATGTGGGAAACTGATTTTATAACCTTTGATACCGTTCACTAAGAAAGTCCGTACGACAGCTGTCATAAATATTTTTATATTATTTTGTAGATGAAGTTCCCGGCATTATTCGGGATAAACCTATGAACCCACAGTTCTATCTATCTTTCTCTCTTTTTGGTTTGCGAAGCTTCCCATCTTCTACAGTCTTTCTCCAGAGCACTGAGCACTCATTTTTCATAGGGAACTGAATGCGTATTAATATCGTTTTCAGTGAGATAGGCTTGCTACAAGGAGCCAAAACAAACATCATCGTATTTCATATTTTTACCACTGTTTATTTAAAAATCCCTGAAACTTGAATCAACACAATCGGTCAATACAAAAGCGATTGGGCTGGATTAGTTGACCCTTAAGAAAATTAACTATATATTTTTTGAAACTGCCATTTAGACTGTAACGCCGAGCAAAAAAAAAATAATGCACCACAATGAATTACTCCCACCACAATTGTTTTTAAATAATAAGATAAGATGCCAGCGGAGGTACCAGGCATACCAGCGTATCGTGTTGTTTGTTCTTGTTGTTTGTTTGTTTGTTATCTTTAGACACGTCATTCCCTTTGCCCGTTTATGCCTTCCCCACCCCGTCAGCATTCGAGATGAAGATTACAGTGAAATGGCAAATAATCTACACACCGAGGCAGAGTGTTTAATAATCAACAATCACAGGAAGCTTCCAATAAGAATCCTCTGCAGGTCAAAAGGAAGGCGCATGTAAAATTTCAGCCAAATCTGAGCCGTATGAGCGGCGGCAGGTCTTGTTAAAAATCAGGCGCGTTTTTTGTTGTTTTTTAAAATTATTTTTTTTTTGCTATAATAATTTTAAAAAACAACAAAAAACGCGCCTGATTTTTAACAAGACCTGCCGCCGCTCATACAGCTCAGATTTGGCTGAAATTTTACATGCGCCTTCCTTTTGACCTGCAGAGGATTCTTATTTACATTGTCATCTGAAGACTTGAAATGATGGAGAAGCACTTTTTTTTTTTGAGTTTCCTTTGTGTCACTGATTTCACCGCCGAACCTTTTTCTATTTCACGAGCATATTAAAATTATTATAGATTTCTTTTTTCACAGGAACGGTCCCGAAGTAAGGTGGACACAAACCCAATGGTCTGTTGCTGGTCAAGCGCCGGGATTTGAGGGAATAGGAACGGGGGATGGAGAGCTCCATTTTAAACCCGTAATATAACAGACTAAATCATTTTCTTAAAGAAAATGTTTAAGTGAAGTTAATATTTACCGAGTCAAATACCAATAGCTCACTTTAATTTTGTTTTATTATCTACATGAAATGTAGACGATAGCCGCCATGTAGAGTTGTGAAGGCCAGGCATCTACCAACGACAATAAATTATTGTTTTAGTTCTCACGGAAATCGACCAATAGTTACGATGACGGTTGGTGAGCGCTTCTGAGAAAATATGAGGCGAACCAAGGTTGTAGTGCCTAGTTAGTGCCCAGAAAAGCAAAGAGGGAGTGAAAGAAGGAAGAAAGACGGGATTAAAACCGGCGACCTCTGCTACGGCACCCATCATTTTCTCTGAATTGTTATCTTAGTGCTCTGCCTCCCGCCCAGCTTCTGCTTACTTCTATGAGCGCTTCTGGTAGGGGGTCTCCCTCTATAGACCCATTGCGGATAACGGCCATTTTAGTTCTCAGGACCGACGCCTCACCATGGCGATGGTAGCATTGACTTTGATTCGTTAGCTGAATTGCACCGTGAGCACTTCAAGCGTCGCGAACCAATAGGCGGCGAGCAAAAACAAAAAAGGAAACATTGACACGTGTGTTCACGCACATGGGAGACGTTCGGTCAATTCTTTCGCTTCCTTTCCCTTGTTAAACAAGTTGTTTACACGGATGGTAGGGAATCTGATCAGCTTGGATCTGTCCTTTCCACCCCTGCCATAACAGTCAACTGCAATGCAACCAGCTAGCAGGCATTTTAACCACTTAGACATATCTCGAAGTTACACTCGTCAGCTGATCCACCCGCCATTTTAGGTGTCGGAAGTACAAAACAAAAACACTCTGTGGCGTCATTCGCAATGGGCCTATCCTATCATTCTGTTATATTCTGTCTATCGTCTTGCTTCTCCTAGCACAATGTGGCTGTTATCGTGTGGACGTGTTTCCTACAAACTCAAAATCCAAACCACAGAGGTTGGCTGTTTAGGGGTGCTTGGTCTTTTACATTATAAGCCACTGCTGAACAGTAAAGGGGGAACGCTGTGGTCTAGAGGCAAGGTGCTCGCCTCTCATGCCGAAGGTACCGGGTTCAAATCCCGGTGGGTGCAGGCAGGTTGGAATTTTGGGATTTTTTCTCATATTTCCCCGTCCCTGATCCTATGGTAGGTAGGATCGAGCACCTAGTCTTCTCGGATAAGGATGAAAAAATCCGGAGGGCCCGTGTGTACTTTGGCATGTTAAAGATACCTTGGCAGTTGGAAATCGAAAACACCAGGCCGAACAAGCCGATGCCTAGGCAAAATTCTAAAAAAAAAAAAAAATCCCTACCGCAAGAAGGAAATAAGAACAGGAAAAGTGAGGTGTAAATGCCAAGGGCATCGACCCTGCTTAAATAAAGATCTGAACACACTGAACAGTGAACACAACTCAAACACTTTCTCTTATTGACTGTCATTGGACTATGATTGTGCCCTAAATAACATTGAACTATACAGTAGATAGACACCAATTACCTGTCTCCCCAACAGGATAACTACCTACCTTCCTTCAGATTACAACCTTGAACAGTGTCATTACTGTCAGTGAATCACACTACTGATGACCGAACTGTCCCTACCACATAATCACCCACAACTACGCCACCTCTCGCCTACAACATCAACCGTCATTAGCGCGTCTTACTCTTCTCACCCTATTACGTCCAGCTAGACAAGGCACGTCTTGATGGCTAATGACAGGATGTGACCAAACTTAATACCCCTCCCCCACCCCCTTCCCCCGGCCCCGACTGCCTTGTCAGTTTATCAAATTACTTGCGTGGGTGGTAAGAGATCAGGAAGTTTGTTGCCCGTGATGTAAGATAATAGATCATTGGCCATCGAACAGCTTTGATTAAGACGCCAGAGTTTGGGAGTACTAACTGGCTGGTGCTTGGATACTAAGAACTTTTCGCCACGGCTGTACAATACTCTTTAGTGATGCTTTAACCTTTGTTTACTCACCCAAAATATAACGTCTCTGTGTGTGTGTGTCTGTCTGTCTGTCTGTCTGTCTCTCTCTCTCACAAACACATACACCTCTCTTTGTTTCTCTCTCCCCCCCCCCTCCCCCCGCTCTCTGTTTGAATCCTCTGTCTTTCTCTTTCTCATTCTCTCTTTTTCTCCCCCTCTATCTCTCTTTCTCTGTCTGTTTCTGTCTGTGTGTCTCTGCGTGCGTTTGAGTTTTTCTTTTTATGTCTGCAAATTTGTCGGAATTTGGGGATTTTGGTCGTATTTTCCAGTCCCTGATCCTATGGTAGGTAGGATCGAGCACGTAGCCTTCTCGGATAAGGACGAAAACTCGGAGGGCCCGTGTGCACGTGGCGCATGTTAAAGATACATTGGCAGTTGGAAATCGAGAAGAGCATGCCGAACAAGCCGCAACCCGAGGCAAAATTCAATAAAATGTACGCCTACCACCCCCCCCTCCAAAAAAACCCCCACCAACAACGCCGACCTCTGTGGCGACGACATGTCTGCTCCAGTTTTAACCCTTTCAATGCCAAGCAGTATTTTTTTCATTTTCATAGTCTTTGCTGCTTTTGAATTATTATTTTTTTGTCTTAAAGACGAATGGGAACTTTCGAAGCAAAATATATAAAATATCTAAAAATGTGTAATTGTATTCGACAAATTCACAGCCAACAAACAAACGAGTTTTCATTAGAGTAAGCCATTGGTATTCAAAGGGTTAACTTGCCTACAATAACACTAAGGCAAATTTCCCAAATGGGATTAAAGCAGTGTACAAAAAATTAAAAAAAAATTGTGTACGTATCTCTCTCGCCAGTGCTCGAGCTCTCGTTTAGCTCCATAACTCGCATCTCACACAAAAGCCAAAGATTTGACTTACTGCGCCGCAAGCCAAAATCAAATCATATTTTAATCGCTTTCTTCTTCCACCAAAGTTCTTAAGCTATTAAAATGGTCCCTAGCCCTCCCTAAACTTGTGTCTCACGGAGCTATCTCCCCACGCTACCCACCCCTGTCCCCAGAACAAGTCAGGTTTGATTCTAAAGCCCGAGCAACACTGTTCGAGTAACCTGAGTCAGTTGGAGTATAAACAACGGAGATTCACTCTTGATAACTCAAGAGAAATTATCTTCCAAAATCTGGATTAGTGAGCCATGGAGCAACTCTGAACTTCCACAATACCTAGATCTAATTACTGATGTGTGCGTTATTTAACTGTCTAGATAGCACTCTCCTCCCCCTGAAATCAAAATATCTCTCCCCTCCACCCTCTTTTCTTTACATTTTGTCTGTAACTGTTTCCTTTTAATTTTTTATTTTATTTTATTTTCAGCCGACAACTGTTTCTTACTCTCTCTTCCCTTTCTCTCATTCTCTCTCTCTCTCTGTCTCTTCTCTGTCTCTCTCTCCCTCTTTCTCTCTCTTCCTCTCTCGTGTCATTGACTGCCTTTGGAATATTCCACGCCCACGCGAGCACTCCATCACACTTAGCACCAATTAAAGCTGTCATCCCTTGGACACAATGTGCACACAAAATATCTCCATCAATGATTGATAGATCGTGCCTTGCAACAAATAGGGAGACTCTTTCGCCTTCTCTTTCTCCCTCCTTTCTTTTCTCCTCCATTCGCTACTCTTCTCCTCCCACTACCCTCCTCTCCCCCCTCCGCTACTCCTCTTTCCTCACCTCACCTCCTCCCCGCTACCCTCCTCTACTCCGCTACTCTTCTCCTCCCACTACCCTCCTCTCCCCCCTCCGCTACTCCTCTTTCCTCACCTCACCTCCTCCCCGCTACCCTCCTCTACTCCGCTACTCTTCTCCTTCCTCTACCCTCCTCTCCCCCTCCGCTACTCCTCTCTCCTTATCTCATCTCCTCCCACTAACTTCCTCAACTCCTCCCTCCGCTACTCCTGTCCTCCCTCCTTGACCCCTCCTCTTGTCCCTCTCCGCTACTCCTCTCTCCTCATCTCACCTCCTGCCACTACCCTCCTCTTCACCTCCCCGCTACTCCTCTCCTCCTCCCTTCTTATTCTCCTCCCTCATTCCTCTCCTGTGTTTTTCTTCCTCCTGTCCTCTCGTCTTCTGTCCCCTTCATGTCTCCTTTCCCACCCCACGTTCCCGTCTCCTCTTCCCACTCTCCCGCCTTCTACTCCCCTTCTCACCACAATGAACTGAAAACAATGATTATGGCGTAAACTTGAATCTGAACAAGATGCCTTAAATCTATGGACAATGAAATATTATGTCCCTTCAGATATTAATTACCAGCAACCTTCACATAGTCTTGTAAAATTTGAGAGTATCTCGACATGTATCTTTGTCGTAAACAAGCATAAAACAGCCGTGTTAAGCTGCCAAAGCACATTAAGAGGGCACTGTCCTATGGAGAGCTTGGAAATGTTGGCGAACATCTTGGATCTTGCGCGTTATGTATTTTTTGGTGTCCTGTATAAATAAGTGAATGAATAATTAATAACTGAAGTAAGCAGAGAAATAACGATTTGTAACATTTTAAAGGAGGAAAAAAAAAATCATAAGATGAGAAATAACTTTCAAAGATCATTTTGCCCTGCGCTGTGGATCGAATGTTATGTCCCCCCCCCCCACCCCCGCCCCTACTGCGCCCCCGCCCCCAGCCGAGCAAAGCTAACCAGTATTTGTTGATGCTCCAGAGTGATGCAGTGTATCCAAAATGCCACACCTTGTCTACCGGGGCCTGACAGTGCTAAGAAAGTAAACAAGGCAATAATTAAGTATGATAGGTGGGCAGAACACAAAATCCTAGCCCATTTGCAGATACTGAAAAGTTCTAGAACAATGTTTGACTCTTTCATACATAAAACTGTTTATTCCATGCCACAAATTACTGGTGCTGGGCACGGTTCCGACACCAAGGTCGACACTTTAGGTACTGACCTTCACCTTGCGACTCCGACACCAGAACGGTACTGGTACTAGTGCAGACATGCGGTGGCTCTCTAGCTTTCCTCCTCATTACCTACTGCTTAATTTACATGTAATGTGGTTAACATTACATTTCAAAGAATTTAAATATTTAGAGAATTAGTTCGGCGTCCTCCGAATTACTGGACCGTACCAGTACCTCGCACCAGACAGGAGACAGCAAATTGAAGTTTGACTGTTCACCTTAATTGTGCATCATGCAAATTCTCAGGGTCATTGCTGGAGTCGGGTCTCGGAGCCGACACTAGGGAAGTGTTGGAGTCGTGACATCACTTCCTCGAGGTCAGTGTCCTCAGTCAGAATCTTTGAGCAGGGACCTGTGATGTCATTGGAATCGGTGTCGGCTCCAACGGGAAATTATGGTATCGGAGTCGGGATTCGCGAAACTGAAAAAGTGCTGGCGCCGACCAACCCTACAAATTACAATACCGGGTATTAACATAAGAAAAGCACTTCAGTATAGCTTTGCTGGTGGCTAACGAAAGCTAGGATAATCCAAGTTACTGTTTTGCAAACCGTTCTAGACAATATTTAAAATGGTTACCTTGTGAATTTTCTTTCCAAATGATAATAGAAAAGATACCATGAATCTCCTGCTCACATCTTTATGTGATGTCGTATCTTCCTAATTTCGGTTGTGATTATAGAGAAATCATTAAATTACGTTAAACATCTGTACTACCAATTTTCAAACTTTGATGAAATATTATAAAAACCACAGAAAAACGATGGGGTCGCAGTGTCGCGGATCGGGATTTTGGGGAATATAGATCAAGAGGTCCGCTTCCCAATCACACGAGCACAAAAAAACAACAACAATTAAACAACTTTCACTCTAAAAACTAAATAAATCAATTTGAGTAACAGACTGCAAAGTTTATATATCTAACAAATTCAAAGATAAAATATACAATAGATAACGAATACAATAGCAACTGAAAATGCTCAGCTAAGCTGAGGAGCAACTATGAAGTACTTAAGGCAATGTAATATGAAGTTATCTAAGTCACAATAAATTTACATTCAAAAGAATCCGCGCCCGAGGGCGACGGATCCTGTAAGGTTTAAAGTTCTATCTCCCTTCATACTAAAACATATTTATATAGCGTCTCTGCCAGGCGCGCTCTGGTGTAGTTCACACGTGGTCGCGGGAAATGCATGTGGTCTGGCAGTACTGGTCAACAGTCTACATGTGTAGGTGGCTGTAAATTCAGCATGGAATTAAAATCTTTAGCTCACCATTCGGCACTCACAATGTGAGGGCTGTTGATATTAGCGCTGTGGGTTTAATGCTCAAACAAGTAGGCTTGGGCTCAGGAGCGTAGATTTCTGACAATGCTCCATCACTGTACATATCAGCTCAATCGCTGCGTCTCTATGACTTCTCATCTGGCTGAGAGCTCGCCGTCCACCTCGTAAATGGATTGTCTACATGTGGCCCAGAACTAAGTTCTCTATGGCCTTAAATACTGGACTGCATCTGCAGCTTACCGTCTAATTCCTGGATTGTGATTGGTGCAACCACTTCTAGCTCAGCTGCCGAACTGACTTATTTTAAGTAACAGCCCTACGCAACGACCTTGGGTCGACATCAAAGGTCGAATCACTCAAGACAATAAAATGTAATTTTATAGCAATAAATTCTTAACATGTTCAAAACCCCGAGCTTTTACTCTGGATCGCGGATTTTCTGTACGTCAACAGACATCTCAATAACATTTAATTCCTACTCACCCCTTCCCTCTCTACTAAACCTAGTTCAAAACACGAGATATAAAAAGTGCTCAGCCATGCACACCTACGCTGTCCGTCTATCCTTCCCCACACCTTCTGTCTATCTTTTAGGAAAAAAACTGTTCAAAACAAATTGTTTACGAGACCAAGTTATGCTGGCTCGCACAATAATTACGTTTGTAAAAATTACTCACTGCTCTCTCACAAAAATTTACTCAGTGGAAACATTTATGAATCAAATCTGTTCTTGACACGCAGCAAAGGCTAAAAATGCAAAGACAAAATTAAAAAAAACAAAACTGTTGTATGTAGCAAAGCCTCGCACGTTAAAGACACCTTGGCAGTTGGAAATCGTAAAGAGCAGGCCGAACAGGCCGCTGCCCGGGATAAATTGAAATTAATAAATTAAAATTTATCCATATTATCCCCCCCATCAGCAACAACAAAATTTATTATTTATTATTGAATTGTATATTATTATTAATAGATATTCAAATATTATTTGTATTGTGAGTTGTGAGTTGTGAACTGTTATGAGTTGTGTACTGCGCCTAACTGGTTGAGTCACAATTCGCTCTGAGACAGAGAGAGAGAGAGAGAGAGAGAGAGAGAGAGTGAGCGAGACAGGGAGAGAGAAAGAAGCAGTGTAGTGTGTTGAGCGCTTCGCCGGTGTGGTATCCCAGATTATCCCCCCCCCAAAATCTATCCCCCCTGATATTTCAGAATATCCCCCGGATAATCTAGGATATCCTAGAATAACCCCCGGATATTCTGGAATATTCTGGTTTATCCCCCCGGATATCCTAGAATATCCCCCTCTATAACAGTTTATCCCCGGGTTAAAATAGGATGGGGGATACTTGCCAATGGGTAAGCGGCATCCTATTTTATCCCCCCATTACAAATTAACCCCCACCTTTTTTTTGTTTTTGGGTATCCTTTCCCCCGTTTTTTTTTTTCGTGTGCGTTTCTGTGTACAATCTTTCTCTGCCACACACAAAAAACACACACACACACAAAACACACATATACAAAGTGTGACTTAACATGTGTTTTAAGCCGACCATTCCAAATGTTTGACAATTTAACATTAGACCGAGTAGTGACAGGAAATAGCCTGACATAACTGGGGGCACAAATCTTTCTCCTCCCATCCACCCACCAAACCCTTTTCTGGAGCTTTTAGCAGTAGTAGTAGTAATTAAAGGGATTAAATTTCGGTGGTGGTCTATGGAGCAATGAGAATAAAGTACATTCAGTATCAACAGAAGTGCGAAGATGTAATTGACCCTTTGTTATCAATCCTCTAATATGTTGCAAGACATTAGTAGTCTGTCACCAAATCCGAGCAAATGGCAGCATCAACTGGGAGAGTCTGTTTCTAGTTTACATGAGAAATAGTCATCAAAACCTACAGACTGTCCTGTTTTGGGATCTCATGGACAAAACGTCCTAATCAGGGTCGCAATGTCAAGAATGGATTCCGTCATCAATTCAATCAAACAACTTTCAAAGACAATGCAGATTCGAGACAGACGAAAAAAAAAAAAAAAGATTCTTGGACCATTCAGGGATATACATAGAAGTCGAGGTGAAGATCTGTTCAGTGACAAGCAGCTGATCCCATTCAAGTGTACCCATACAGTTCCAAATTTTGTTTGCCTTCCAGATCCAACCCTTTTTACAGAGATCCTTTAAAAAATTTATTCTGGGTTACAGAGAATTGCATCCTGGTTTTAATCATTTAAATTTTTCCATCTTTCAGTCCCATCTGAGACTATCTTTCCTTTCTGAGGGTCACACCAACTTTTTCCCTCCTTGGAAGTCTATCATTCCATTATATAACGATAGCATAAAACTCGTGTGCGTCCTCCTTCTCCCTGTCATAAAGCCTCATTTTCTGGAAGCATTTCTTCCAATACGGTAGGACAATCAGCAAAATGTGAAAGGGGGAGCTTTAGTCCAGGCCGCCACAACTATTTTTCCCTACTATGTTATAATGCACATACTGCATTTTGTCAGCCTTCACTCATGGGATAGGCAAAATGGCCTGCTGACCTTGAACGTCTGCAACCGCGCCAGTGATGTCAGTAAAACGTTAGAACAGTGATTCTCAACGTGGGCGATATCAGCCCCCTGGGGAGGCGATTCTGAATTCCAGGGGGAAGGGGGGGGGGGAGGAAACGAAGAAAAGGGCGACAAGGGGACGAAAATGAGGAGCGGGGGGGATACGGGAGTTGGGGGGGAACCAGCAATGAAGGCAATTTGGGGGCAAATACATGTCAATTGTCAGTCATTGACTTCTTCTACAGCTTAGATGGGTTTGATGAACAGAAAAGGGTTGTTTTTTTTCTGTGTATATGATAAAGAATGGTTTCTGCTTTATAATGAATCATGAACATGCTTTTTGTCTTTTTTTTTTTCGGGAAATAGGGGAAAAAGTGGGCGATGACAGAAATTTTGGAGTCTAAGGAGCGATCGCCTGAAAAAGGTTGAAAACCACTGCTAAAGAAACTGAACACCCCCCCCCCCCCCCCAACTTAGACAGCAACAAACGGGCCAGTTTTATGATCAATAGAAGATTTCTCCCAGGAAAGGTCTTACTGGTGTTTATTTGTGTTATGATGTGATCACCAGGTAGAATAGGGTATGCCAGCTACCCAGGGTTACTCAACTCCTAACATTAAATAGGAATGTCACTAGTTGTAAGTTATTTACTTGGAGACAGTGATGGTCACTTGTTATCGCACTTCCCTCACTATCTGATTTTGAGCCTTAGAATATTTTTTAGTGCTATGGTATCGCCATCCCCCGAGTTTTAAACAAGTTAGTAAGAGCTTTAAAGTATAGGAAACTTTATGGCAAAAACAAGTAAGTCGGGACCTAGACAGCGTGGGGTTAACACATTAGTAACTTCTATCAGAAATAGACTTAGTGGAAAATTCGGGAGTTAGATTAGTAAAACAAAAGAACCTTTTCATTTACATGCAAGTACTATTTGTACTGATGTAAATAAATACATGAGCCGACACCAGTTCGTTCATTGTTTTATGTGGGCGTGTGTCCTCTCACACCCATGTCGAGTGTGCAGCACCCAAAGAGTGACTTAGTGAAATAATAGCAAGAAAACAACAACCAGCACATAACACTGTCTTGCTCTTTTCCTCTCTAGCTCTTCTGTAGCCCCTCATATTGTAGCATTCAGAAGATGCAGAGTTGTAATCATCGGGGCTAATTTTTTGCAGAGCGTTATGCAAAAATGTGGTCATTTGTGTTTTCTTTTCTTTCCTTTTTTTTTTTGTTTGTTTGTTTGTTTGTTTTGTTTTGTTTTTAAAGGCACCATCAAATGAGGATGTTGCAATGGAAGCGAGGTATCCGAGTTTACATGAAAGAAAGTCAATTGGGCGCTGCACTCATTGAGAACAATACCAATAATCAATGATAATGCAGAAGATCATAAACTTAGAAATTAGATTTAGTCTGGCTTCCAAACTTAATTTCACAACATTCCACTGTAGCATCCTCATTTGACGTAGGAACTTTATTTTTATTTTTTATTTTTTTTAAACGAAGGAATGAATACAACATGTAAGAATTAAAAAAATTTAACAGCAAAAAATTAAATCAGTGAAATGTCACAAATTTTGCGCTGAACCTGAAACAAATTTCATACAGCTCTAGACGCGTTCTTTGTCTAGATCACATTCTATATGCATATCTGTGCATAAAATAATATTGTAATGAGATGAACCATAGAAGTAATTATGATCTAACTATTAAAGATCCATTCTTTAATTAATTTTGTTAATAAGAGAATGAGACTGCTTCAAAAGGAAAAGTATTACATGTATAACAAATGACATACAACTTGCTCTGATATAGATATTCAGCAAATCAAAACATGGACAATAAAATCTAACATAGGTTTCAACAGCCTTATAAACCGGTGATATTATCTAAATCATCACCAAAAGCAGCTGGCATTGAGGTTTCAAAGGTCCTACAAAAAAGTACCGAGACATGCTAATGGTGAATTTTTAATTAGTACCTTTAGGGAACGGTTCCAGCATTTTAAATTTCAAACATTTAGCCAAGTGTGACCGCATCCGAGACTGCTGAAAATGTATGGATGAAATATCTGCGTTACCCATTGCTATCTCTATTGCAAAAGCAATTGCAAACAAGCCACAGTCATTTCCACCCTCCTGTTTTTGGCACGCCATCATATCGACCACTAAAGGCAGTGTGTCGCAGGTATTGTAAATTTCCACCAGTTGCGACATTAGGTCGGAGCTGATTTCTTCATACAATGAGTCAATGACAAATACTTTGCCATTTAGACACGCTGAAACCACCCAGTGATTACCTCTTGTATGATGAATTTGCACCACGGTATTTGCAGTTCCGACGTATTTGTACCCTTTTGCGGCACCAATAACTGTGTCTTGGAAGCCTAGAAGTCCAGGATATTGACTTGAAATCAGTCTCTGGGCTGTATTTATTGTTATATCTGTCACGAGTGGAGTGAGCGATAGTTAATAATTACGGGGGGAAAGGAGGAGAGTAAAATTAACGCACGTAGACAAGTAAGTTAAGCGTGCATGTTGTGAGTAGTGGGGGGTCTGAATGAGACGAAAGCGCTGTATTACTATCACTGCAAGTTAGAAGGTCCTACTGAACGGACGCTAGTAAGAGCCCAGCGGGCGAACATAAGGGGAGCAGTCGGAAGACGGATGAGAGTGTTTTTCCAGTGATGACTGGTAGGTAGAACGTTGATTGATAATTATGATTGATGTAGTATATTATATTCGTCTATTACCATGATGTAAATAAGTATATGTGAGGAATGTGGAAGTCCTTGATATTGGATATAGCAATGTGCGCCATGAGCGATAGATGAAAGTTGAGTTCATGGATTTGTAGCACGAGTGAGTATTGTGTACTCCGATGGAGGTGTGTTACCGTAAGATGTTTGGTGAGTGAAAGGTGAACTAGTGTGTGTACGCTTCATGGGTTGTAAGGAGAGGTGGAGTGAATAGAAATGGTATGGCATTATACCAATGTAATGTTATTCTTGTAGGTGTCGAGGACGGGCCGAAGAGCCACCTCGGTGAGCACGGGGGATAGGCCAGCATAGGGCCGGAGGCCACACATAGGCCAGAAGTGAGGCTGTCGGTGCAGGACAGTAGAGGCACATAAAGTCGTGGCAGTCAGGCCACGGACCGGGACGTAGATATGAGCGTGAATGTGATAATGTACTATTGCCCTGTTGATGGGCTAGTGAACTGATAATGTACTATTGCCATGTTGATGGGCTATTGAAATGATAATGTGTTATTGCCCTGCGGAGGTGCTAGTGGAATGCTAAGGTGTATGACAATAGGAAGGTGATATTGAGAGACTGCGGTGCCAGTGAATTATTAATGTGCTATTAAGACCCTGAGGGGAGAGGCTGAGGCCGAAGTGCCTTTAGGAAGTAACTACCGGGTTGTGGATCCGAGGAAGAGTGCATGTGAGAATAAGGCCGTTGTACGGCAGTTAATTTCAATAATATAATGTATGTAATTGCGCTATTATCTGTATAATTATGTTTAATAAATGTGTGAGTCTGATGGATTGTTCTGTTAAGTGTTAAACTTGTTTGTTCGTGATTGTTGTCCTGTCATAAACTATTACATCTCCCAGTCTGGGATTTGTGACAATATCATCCAGCCAATCATCATCAGTTTTTGACTTCTTGCTCGGAGGTGGCACCAGCATCAGGTTATCTGCGTGATATTTTTGTTTCAGTCCACACAGCTTATAGAGGTCCTTTTCCAGGGAGGTCTCAACTCTGACTGGCCCGTAGTTCTTCGGTTCCAGCTTTCCCCCTTTCCTTGTCCGTGATCTCAGGTTTGCATAAAACACAAGATCGCCAGGCTCGAAACATTTGACGTTGTCTTTTCTTCGTTTAGAATAGTCCTCTTTGTTTTTCTCCTGGGCTTTCCTTGCATTTTGAACAGCCTCCTTCCTGACATCTGCAAGGACAGCTAATTGCTTGCTCCTATTTTCTGTGTTAATTTCATCCGTTTCACAAGATAGGTCAGTAGAGTCAACGTCGATTGGAAGCCGTGCTTTTGTCCCATAAACAAGCTCAAAAGGAGAGAATTTGGTTGAGGCATGGACGCTGCTCCTATAGCCTAACAGAAGCAGATCAATGTTTTCGTCCCAGTCCGTCTCGCCGCCGTTGGTGTACTTGGCCAGCATGGAACATAGCGTCTGATTAAAACGCTCTGTGAGGCCGTTACTCTGAGGTCTGTACGCTGACGTCACCTTGCGTTGGATATTAAATTTTGTACAAAATAAGTCATTCAGTGTGTTGTTGAATTCTCTGCCCTGGTCCGAAATGATGGACAATGGACATCCGAATCGGCCTACGATTTTCTTTAATACCTTCAGAGTACTGATAGCTGACTTGTCGACAATGGGAAAAGCTTCAGCCCATTTTGCCGTGTACTCTGTTAGTACCATTAAATATCTGTGGCCGTCCTGCGTCGTGGGTAAGGACCCTACTAGATCCATACCCCACTGTTTGAAACATTCTTCAGGAATGGGTACTGGGTGCAGCTGGTGCGAATCTTTTGGCATCCTATTGGCAGCCTTACACTTCAAACAGTTCCCACAGAATTCCTGAATGGCTTGGCTCATTCCTTTCCAGTAATGCCGTGAGGAAACTCTCGTACGTTTTATTCACCCCAAGGTGACCCCCGGTATCACTAGAATGCAATTTCTCTAATATGTCTTGAATTTCATCCGTTCGGGGGACTCGAAGGTAGACTTCGACTTTCTGTCCCATGTACATCTTCGTTGTTCTTTTATAAATCAAATTGTCTCTAGCGAAGAAATGCTGCCATTTCTGCTTCATTCCTCTTTTGGCGTTTTTCTGATTTTCTAGAGGCATATTGATAATCTCTTGCGTCCAGTACCGCCTTGTCTGTTTTTCACTCGAGAGGAACTTGACAATTTCACTATATTCGTGTGCATCCATTGCAGTCTAATAGGGTGGCAGCAGAGAAGGAACTGTCAAACTTGAAGTACGACTGTTCGGCGACAGCAACCAAAAAAACAGTATAGCAAATGAAAAACGTATAGTAGGATGGGCGCACATCGGCAAAGTGAAGACTGGAACTCTGTGTCCGCGATACATATAATACGATAAAAAAAAAAGAGAGGAAAGTCTTCTTTTAGTCACACTGCAATACACTTTAACCCTTTTTCCACTAGGCCCAAAATCTACGCCGCGCCCATCACAGAATACAAAAATGGAAAATGGTACAGTTACTGTGCTTTTTTGTTTGTTGTTGTTTTTTTTTTTGTCATATGTGAGTGTGCATGAGAAAACCCGGTATAAGTCGGCAGAGCTGATTTTGAGAAAAACGGCGTTGAAGTGAAAATATGGGTCCGACACAAACTTCCAACTTTGGCTGTTGTTTAGGGGACCGTGGCATGTTACAGGGTAAACTGTAGACTAGCAGTGAACACTACTCACTATGATCTCTATAACGGCTTTGTAATTAGACTACGGTCTCCTAACAAGATTCAAAAACTTCCGATTTGGCTGTTGCTAGGGGACCGTGGCATGTTACAGGGTAAACTGTAGATAAGCAGTGAACACTACTCACTATGATCTCTATAACTGCTTAGTTATTAGACTACGGTCTCCTAACAGCAGTCACTCCAATATTACTTGGTCAATTAGCTATTGCCACTTATAGGATTAAATACCATTTTCTCAAAATCTTGTTTTAGGGGGGTCATTGTCTTCAATTTATCAGATATGTCTTGTCTTTTATTATATGTACAGAACTCAAAATGTCATGTTGCCGACTTATGCCGGGTTTTCTCATGCACACTCACATTTGACAATCCAAAAGGAGCAATACTGACATTTGCACAATCTGGCATTCCTGTGGTACTGTTTCCCATTTAATAGTAACCATAATATAATAATAATAGTGATAAACGATCAGTCAATGTTACAAAATAACGAGTGGAGCTTGAAGTCCTAAAGCGAATGGTATGCACACAGAAATGTCTGCCAAACCACAGCAATTTCCTTTAGTCTGAACAATAATACGGTTGTAAATTTTAAATCGTGTCTTTGGGTTGCATTATTGACCTGACTTGTTAATTTTGTTTGATATTAAAAGTATCAATGCATTATCGATGCTAATTCACTATCTTGTTGGTGAGAGAAGAGAGGTTGCATATAATGGTATAAATGGTCTTAAGTAGAATTATAACCCAAGAAAAATTATATGAATTTTATAATTTAGTAATTTAGCTCAGCCAAAAACTCATACTATGTTGGCAGCATTATAGCCAATCTGGTGAGGTATGAACCAGCTTACATCGAGTGCCAGTGTGCCAATTTCAGCCCACTCGCCACCGTACGCGAAAAAGCCTTGCTAATCTGGTTTAAATTAAGTACATAACGATCGATTGGTACCCCGATCTCGGGGGGGGGGGGGGGGAGAGGGGGCAATTCTGTTTGAAAAAGCACAGGAATTTGCATCGATACTGACATTAACGGGCAGTGACCTAGTATCTCTTGGATTGAGCGATTTAAGAGACGAAACGGGACCCTTTCAAAACTGTTTACAGGGAATCGCCTGTTGCACAGCCGACGCCGCAGAAAGCTGGTCAAAAAATTCACCTGAACGAAATCTTGAATAACTTTAAATACAGTGTCGATGAAACTGGATTGTTCTACCAGTGTGTCCCAAACTGAACTCATGTATTGCATGATGAAAAATGTGTTGTGGGGGACAAACAATGAAAGCAAGACTGCTAGTGCTCGTGGCAACAAATGTGAGTGGCACTAACAAGTTGCCATTACTTGTCATGGGTAAAGCACTGAAACCCCAATGCTAAAGAAATGAGATGTCTGCCTGTAACCTCCACGGTCAATCGCAAAGCCTGGATGACCTCCAATATCTTTGAAGACTGGGTCCATATCTACGATCGGAAATTTACCATCTCAGGTCGAAGGTTCCCTTAATCGTCGATAACACTACAGCGCACCAAATTTGCTTCAATTCGCCTCGTATCTCAGCCCATCACAACAATCATTGCCCAACTCTGTGACCAGCGCATAATCAAAGTGCTGAAAATGATGTACAGGAAAATAGTGGCCCAAAAGCGTATCCCATGGATGGAAAGTCAGAAGCCACAACCTGATAACGACATACCAGTAGTCAAGATCACCATCTTGGATGCTCTACATTTCCTTCGCATAGCAGGATAGCAAGTTACTCAAGAAACAATTACTGACTGTTTCAATCAAGCTGGATTCGTTTGCCCTGAAGAACCAAGTTAGTGTGTGGTTATAGAAACAGATGAACCTGAACATGATTGCAGTAATTTGCTTGAAAGGCATAAGAATGTGTAAGTATTGACGATGGACTGAGAAAAACAGAGGAAATGACCACGGATGTCATAGTAAACATGGCTACAACTCAAGAGAAAGATGATGGTGATGAGGAATAATTATACTGTTGAAGAGGAGGATCCCTGTTGTGATTTGTGCTATTGAGTAGAAGAGCACTGAGAAGACAAAAAAGTATGCCCGATCCAAATTTATTATTTAAAAAAAAATAACACTAAATGGCATCTTATGTATTATGCCAGCACAGTTCAGGTTATTGTTGCATGTTTATGTTGTTTAAGCCAGGATGTACCAAAGCGATTGACTGCCTTTGTACGCTGAAGTCTTGCAGCAAGAACAGCATCATGAATTTCTGAGTGACATGTTTTAATGTGAATAATGATAGGGAATATAACAAATGGACCTCATGAAAAAAAGCACACCCAAAAAATCTCTCATAGCAATAGAGGGTTAACTGGCGCTAGCCTGTGCTCAGAGTTACTTGATCCCATAAATGTATCGGGAGGGCTTGAAAAATGTAAAGGGATTGGTTCCAAACCACGATTACTTCTTATGTAACTTTCCAAAGAAAGACTAACATGATGGCCAAACAATGCTGTAAGGATAGGAAAGACAAACTTTAAAATTTCCATATTATTATACAAAAAGAAGGTCAAGACGATGCCTTTGACTTTTACCAGTATCTAACCCCATAGAGTCATCGTGGAGCCCTGTGATGTTAAAGCACATCGGACTGTTAGCGGAAGTGGAATGTCTTGCGTGATAAGATTATATCGTCATTATCATAACAAATAGCGGTAAAAACTGTCAAAAATATATTCTTTCCAGTGCACTGAGAAAAAGTCATGATAATTTCAGTCCTTCCCATTGACATACTCATAATGCATGTCATATGTAATGTAGGGTTATGTTTGGAAGGTGAAAAAAAACTACTATATAAATATTTTCTTTTCATACAAACTAAATCAATTGGATTCTCTTTCTAGAATAGTAGGACAGTTTTTTGAAAAGCTTTTAATGTGATAGGAAATTTGAGCCTCAGTGGTCATTTGAATCCTGCACTGATTTCCATGGATTGCTCTATTGTTAGAGGTGGCTCCCATTCCGTTTGTCCTCACTTTTTTCTATTTAGTTTTGGAAGAAATTCAAACGTTGATCTGAAAGTATTTTCGCGGATTTTTTTTTTTTGGTACAGATTGAAATACATGAATTGTTTTGACATTTAACACAGTGATATAGTAGGTTACTATAGTGGACGGACTTAACCCTTTCTTTACAGTCTGGTCCATCAATTGAAACTCGTCCCATCTTATGATGTTGAAGAGAAGGATCCGTGTTGTGATCTGTGCTATTGATTAGAAGAGTCCTGAGAAGACAAACAAGTATGCCTGATCCAAAAGTATTATTTGTTAAAAACAACACTAAATGGCATCTCATGTATTATACCAAGCACAGTTCAGGCACATTGGGTGGTCCAATGATGAAATCAAGGCTTTTAAAAGATGAGCTTTTCCTTGTAGTTTCTGTTGGTGTCAGCACAGTTTTTAGCAAAATGTAACATAATCTGGGTTTTGAGCCGACCCCTACAATTGCTTGAGCGGACTGACGACATAACGCGTGCCGAATGTGGAGCATGCAGGTGTCACGTCCACGAGGGCAAGAAGCCTTGTTAACGCGATAGCCCCCATTGCGCGCTTGCCCAACACAATAGGCCTTTGTTATTAATTCATTATTTCAAGACTAAACGAAACACACACTGTCATTATCTCACGATAGTAAGTCTGCTGTATTCTGTTCTTGGTGTAGACCTTGGTCCTGTCTATTCATGTTCATTCCATGCTTTACCAAAGTTAAAGCAAAAAGAGACAGCGTGTTCTGAGCTAGAGATCCTTCAAAAACTTGTCCTGGGTTACAGGGAATTGCATCCTTGGTTTTAATCATTAAAAACTTTCGTCTCCTTCAGCCTCATCTGAGACAATCTTTCCTGTCACACCATCCATTTCCCTCCTTGGAAGTCGACCGTTCCATAATAATAACGATAGTATAAAACTCTTGTGCGCCCTCCTTCTCGCTGCCAATCCCGCCTCATTCAACAGCTGCTTTTCCCCGCACCATAATTATAATGCACATACGGCATTTTGTCAGGGACGGGCAGAGTGTCCTACTGACTTTGAACGACTGCAACCCGGCCAGTGATGTCTGTAAAACTTTGGAACAGTGGTTCTCAAGGCGGGCGATAGCACTCCCCTCCCCCCGGGAGCGATATCGCCCCCCTATTCGATTTCCAGGGTTTGAGTAGGGGACGAGGAACAGGAGCGATATGGGGGTGGGGAGGGGGAACCAGACTGGAGAGCCATTTGGGGACAAATACAAAACAGTCATCGACTTCTTCAGTGCCTCGATGGGTTTGATGAACAGAAAAGGTTTTTCTTTTTGTGCATTTGGCAATGACTGGTTTCTGCTTTATATAATTATAATGAATCATCAGCATGCATATTGCCATTAATAAGGCACTGAAAAACTTAAAATCAAAACTTGTGAGTGATCTCTATTGTTTTGACTATGGATTTTTTTCTTTTTCGGGAAATAGGGGGAAGTGGGCGATGAAAGAAAATTTGGACTCTAAGGGGGCGATTGCCTGAAAAGGTTGAGAACCACTGTTAAAGAAAGTGAAATTGAGCTGGGGGATACTTTAGAATAGGGGGGGGGGATATTCTAGGATATCCCAGAGTATCCGGGGGGTTAAAATAGGATGGGGGATATTCCAGGATGTCCCACCGGCGCTCCATTCTGCTCTGTGGTTGACGAGTTTCTTGTGTAGAGCGCATAGAGCATTTTAAAAATGGATATGCGCTATATAAAATAATAATAGCAATAGTAAAGAAACAATAATAATAATAGTATTATTTCTTAATCGAGGCTTTGCTACATACCACTTTTTTTCTTTTTGATAAATTTCAATTTTCAGACATATTATTTTTATGTATTTTGGATACGTCACTTTCTGTGTACATCTCTATTTTTGGTATTGGGGAAATAATGCAATACGTTACACCACAGGGACACAAACATTACAGGACCTGAAAACTGATTCAATTTCCTTTTCAATCATTTAAAATATAACTCATTTCAGGAAAAAAAAACCACCCTGATGCGCTGGTCAATTTTGAAAAAAAAAAAAAACGCGAATGGCCTCAAATTTTCAAAAACCTGCGGGCAGGAGAGAATTAACTAAGGAATATCAACACTGAAATTAATTTGATGAAATGGACCGCGTACATTTGATTAACCCTTTCAGTACTAAAACAACATTGCTGTTAAGTCTTTACTGCTGCATCAATTACAGGTTTTTGTTCGTCCATTACTGGCTTTTAAATATAGATCAATAGCCTGATTAAGATTCATTATGTACCATTGAAAATAACTGAAATACGTGAATCTTAATATAAACCTGACTTGGGAAAATCTAGCTTTCACGGCCTCAGTAACCAAAGAGTTAAACAGTGGAAACTGCCCGCTTATTTACATTTAAAGTTATCCCAATATTCTTTTCAGTTTTTTTAATTGTAAGCAACGTCTAACTTTAAATAAATAAAAGAAAGAAATGTTTTCTATTTCACGGGGTGCTCTCTACCCCGGGTGCTGGAGATAAGACCGGGTGTCCGTCAAATGTCCAGTGACCGAGACGAGATAGAGGCCAGACTGACGTCTGTTCCGTGTCCACAGCGCGTTCCAGACTAGTTCTGACCCAAATTGATACTGGGTGCTTGCGAAGTTGTTATGTTACAGTCAGTTGTTGTTTTTGTTAAGTTAAAGCTACACGTACAGAAAACATTGTACGGTATTGCCATTGTGTGCCACAGTACTACTGTGTTATGCAAAAAAAGCCTAGGTCATACTCAATGTTTATCATTATTAATTTTATAGAACGTAATCTTTCTGTGTGGGTTTCCTATATTATTACAAAATGGAAATTGAAAAAGACTAAATCATACTGTAATACGTTTGGTTATTATTCTTACTGTCTGGTATTATTAATATTATAATTTTGCTTGCTGCATTTTTTTTTTCTTTTGCTCATGTAAAATTTTATTTTTGCTGTTTACAGTCCTTTTCCACGATACGACCGAATTGTTTATGAAGTTGTCATGGTTACTGTTCACTATAGTCGTGGTTTATTGTGACTGAGGCAGTCGTGGACTGAAAGTTTCATCATTGCCTTTCTCACCCTGGATCAGGGTATAGGCCACCAACAAACACTTTCCATCCCTCTCTATCATGGGCCAGCCTCTTTACATTATTCCAAGTCTTTCCGCTTCGTTGCACATCATTTTCTCTGGCTCTTCTCCACGTTCCGCGCGGCCTTCCTCTTGATCTCTTGCCCTGGGGATTCCAATCCAATACCTTCTTCGCGATGCTGTTTCCTGGCCTCCTGAGAGTGTGGCCGATCCATCTCCATCGCCTCCTACCAATTTCCTCTCTGACTGGGCTCTGTCTTGTTCTTTTCCAAACAATTTCATTGCTGACCTTGTCTGTCCATCTGATCTTAAGTAGCTTCCTCAAACATCTGTTGATGAAAACTTGGATTCTCTTTATGCAGGCCTGGGACGCATTCCAAGTCTCACATCCATACAACAGGACTGACTTCACGTTCGAGTTGAATATCCTCAGCTTTGTTTTTAGAGATATATCCTTGGTTCTCCAAATCTTGCTTAAGGACGTGAAAGCTGCCTGTGCCTTTCCAATTCGTGCTTTGACTTCTGCCTCTGTTCCTCCCTTATTGTCAATGATACTACCAAGATAGCAGAAGGACTCTACATCTTCCAGTGGTTGATCTCCTACTTTGACTTGTTCGCTTGGGGGTGCCTCAATTTTTAGGACCTTCGACTTCGCAGGATGTATCCTCAATCCAATAGATTCTGAAATTTTGTTTAGAGCTGTAGTCTTTGCTTGCATCTGGTCGTGTGTGTGCGACAATAGTGCCAAGTCATCTGCAAAATCTAGATCGTCCAGCTGTGTCCATGGGGTCCATTGTATGCCATTTCTTCCTCCATTGGTGGTTTCTTTCATAAGCCAATCAATCACCAGAATAAACAGAAATGGGGACAGCAAACAACCCTGCCTAACACCAGTCTTGATATCAAAGCTGTCAGTAAGCTCACCATCGTGTATGACTCTGCAACTTGTCCCCTCATACATGCTCTTGATAAGATTCACCATCTTCTCTGGGATTCCATAATGTCTCAATATTCTCCACAGCGTTTCTCTATCGATGCTATCAAAGGCCTTCTCGTAGTCAAGGAAGTTCACTATCAGTTGGGAGTTCCACTCTAGCGACTGCTCTGAAAGTTTGTTAGTCCATTTTTATTTTAGCTCGACAACATTGTTCTTCTCCCATGGTGATGGTACTATCTGATTGTGGCGTCGTTGTTTAATGATATTTGAATGAACGATAACCCGTACTGTTGGTCTTAAACGGGTTTACATATTCACACATCATTGCCTGAGCTCTTCAAGGGAGTGATCCATTGCCCGAAAGGTTTCCAGGCTTTGGGTATCGTTCAGGCTGTCCCGAAACTAATAACTGGAATTAGTGAACATTTTGTGTCTTCGAAATAATGGTGGTTAATTAGTGCTTAACAAGGATTCTCTCTAAGTCAGTTCACGATAGTCATCATCACAGAGGAAAACGAAGTCACAAAGATCTAGGATCGTTCTTTCTGGAAGGCTTCAGCCTGGTGCATTTAAACCCTTACGTCATACTCGCACAGTTCTTCGAAGTTTTTCAGTTTGGTATCATGATATGATGGACCCATTGTGTCCCCTGAGACCTGGATGCACTTTGGTTTGTTATAAAATTATATTTCTGAATGTCTGTAATAATTTAATTTCCTTGAAATTTTGTATTCCAGTGTTACATAATGGACATTTGAAAGCAAAAGTGGGATGAAAAAAAGAGCCTGGTGAACTCGTGCATGAATGATCAGATCAGAAGAGGAAAAGAATAGACGGAAAACAGAACAAGAGAAAGTAGACGGGACGGGAGCAAGGGACACAATTCAGGGGGAATAAATAAAGTAAAAATCTTTATGGAAATGGAGCGGAGAGAGAGGGATAGATAGATAGATAGAACGAGAGAGAGAGAGAGAGAGAGAGAGAGAGAGAGAGAGAGAGAAAAGAGTGACAGAGAGAGAGAGAGAGAGAGAGAGAGAGAAACAGAAAGAGAGAGAGAGAGAGAAAAAAGAGTGACAGAGAGAGAGAGAGAGAGAGAGAGAGAGAGAAAAAAAAGAGTGACAGAGAGAGAGAGAGAGAGAGAGAGAGAGAGAAACAGAAAGAGAGAGAGAGAGAAAAAAAAGAGTGACAGAGAGAGAGAGAGAGAGAGAGAGGGAGAGAGAGAAAAAAAAAGAGAAAGAGAGAGAGAGAGAGTGAGAGAGAGAGAGAGAGAGAGAGAGAGAGAGAGAGTGACAGAGAGAGAGAGAGAGAGCGAGTGACAGAGAGAGAGAGAGAGAGAGAAACAGAAAGAGAGAGAGAGAGAAAAAAAAGAGTGACAGAGAGAGAGAGAGAGAGAGAGAGTGACAGAGAGAGAGAGAGAGAGAGAGTGACAGAGAGAGAGAGAGAGAGAGAGAAACAGAAAGAGAGAGAGAGAGAAAAAAAAGAGTGACAGAGAGAGAGAGAGAGAGAGAGAGAGTGACAGAGAGAGAGAGAGAGAGAGAGAGAGAGTGACAGAGAGAGAGAGAGAGAGAGAGAGAGCGAGTGACAGAGAGAGAGAGAGAGAGAGAAACAGAAAGAGAGAGAGAGAGAAAAAAAAGAGTGACAGAGAGAGAGAGAGAGAGAGAGAGAGAGAGAGAGAGAGTGACAGAGAGAGAGAGAGAGAGAGAGAGAGAGAGAAACAGAAAGAGAGAGAGAGAAAAAAAAGAGTGACAGAGAGAGAGAGAGAGAGAGAGAGAGAGAGAGAGAGAGAGAGTGACAGAGAGATAGAGAGAGAGAGAGAGAGAGTGACAGAGAGAGAGAGAGAGAGAGAGAGAGAAACAGAAAGAGAGAGAGAAAAAGAAGAGTGACAGAGAGAGAGAGAGAGAGAGAGAGAGAGAGAGAGAGAGAGAGTGACAGAGAGAGAGAGAGAGAAACAGAAAGAGAGAGAGAGAGAAAAAAAAGAGTGACAGAGAGAGAGAGAGAGAGAGAGAGAGAGAGAGAGAGAGTGACAGAGAGAGAGAGAGAGAGAGAGAGAGAGTGACAGAGAGAGAGAGAGAGTGACAGAGAGAGAGAGAGAGAGAGAGAGAGAGAGAGAGAGAGAGAGAGAGAGAGAGAGGAGAGGAGAAATCAGACAAGTAAAACAAAGAAACAGTACTGAAAATGAGAACAAAATAGCAGGAAAGAGGTGGAGATGAGGGTAGGGAGAAAAAAAACTAGGTCAAAAGGGATGTCAAGAGGGATGTCAAGAGGGATGTCAAGAGGGATGTCAAGAGGGATATTGAGAAAGAGTTATAGGTCATCGTGGAGATGTATAATAGAACTATTGATGTAAACTGTCACTGTGATAGCCCATGGGAAATAGCCTACGAAATTTCTGGTAAGTCTAAGAATAAAAGAAGAAAAGAGAGGACTGAGAAGAACATAGTTTACAAAGAAAAGATAGAGTGATTGTTATCTTATCTTATCGTATCTTATCTTAACTTACCCCCTCATGACCTAGAAGTTCAATTATTTGCGCACTTTGCGGATTATTCCTTGGCCGCGCAAACCTCAGCGCCCTTAAGTCATCTGTTATGTCACGCTAAATTTCTTTCTCGCCAATTCGTAATAAAGGCGTTTTCTTCTATTTTTATATAATATCTAGCGTGGAGGATTTGGGGGGATGAGGAAGGGTGAATACTCTGTTTCTCCAGATGGCACACAGAGACGCCCCCAACACGCTCTCGTTAACACGATCTCTTGGCGTGTCCCGACAGTATCAGGCTGACCATCTCTCTGACTGTTGTCACCGCCAGTTCACCATATGACCCCCTACACACGGGAAGACCTCGCCTTTGCAGTCACCGCTTAAAGTGTTGAATCTGACCTGACAGACAGATAGGTGATGAGGACCAATCAGAAGCGCTCCTGTTGAAGTCAATAGACCCGAGGCCAAAATAAGTCAGATCGTGAATCTGGGTTTTGATAACAACTTGATTTGACGTGACCTGACTGAACTTGATTATCTAGCCAGGCTTAAGGCCTGTGTTTGGAAACAAAAGAACTTAAAAGTCAAGTGGTTACTTTTTTTTCATGTGCGTGTTCCTCTCCACTCGTCAACATCAAACGATTTTACTGCACTTTTTATTAGTATCTTTATACTATTAATATTCTAATTAAGTGTATCTGTTTCTACCTTCAAATACGGAGTCATCCCTGCACCTATACTCCACTGACTATTGGCTCCGCTCGAGGTGTTTATGTAATATGTGCAGTTGGCCACACGCCATTGACACAAAATTTATCACCATCGTCATACTATTGTTCTCCTGGACTTAAGATCGCACACGACACAGGCTGTTCTTTTTCCTGTGGGAATGAATTTCGAGCACAGACGAGACAAATCAATATCTTAGTTCTTGTTTGGTCTATCTCCATCTTAGGAAAAATCTTTTACTATGCAGAGCAGGTATAACAAATGCACTCGTTGGCACTAAGTCTTGTTTAAGGTGCGTTGCAGAACTTATCAAGCTTTCCCACAGTTCCGATTTATTTTACCACCTCATCAAAATACTAAAGCCTCAACCGCTTAACGTCGAATTTCCCCGTGGTGCAAAAAGTGGAGTTGAAACAAATAACTTAGCGTTACTTAGCATCTCAGGCAACGGGCCACAGGGGTTCTCTAGTTAATATTGTGTCTGTACCTGAAAGAAGCTGTACGTGCGAAGAAACTAGTGAAAGCCTACAATAGTGTTTCAGCGATCTAGGGGAATGCATTTATTTTATATCCTGCTGGGATTTTGCATAACTCCCTCTGAAGGAACTAACTCACGAAACGACGCGAAATTTTCACAGGGGGGGGGGGAGGGGGGAAGGGGGGGGTGTTGTGTCAGTGTGTGCGCGTGGGATGGGGGTGGGAGGGCTAACTGCCCAAGATCCTCAAGAGTTTAGGGGCCCCCCGCGTGCAGATTTATGACTGGTTGGGGAAGGGACGGGCCGCAGCCTATCGCTTTGCCCAGGGGCCGATGATGATGTTACGACGGCCCTGTATGCAACACCTTTTAACAGTCTATATTCCCGATCCCAGAAACATTCTGGCATTTTATGATTCATCATTGAATGTTATTTTAATGCCCGAAATATACACCGTCTTGTTTGCTTTCACAGGTTCGTTTCGCATGAAAGGTGTTGTATTAGTAATATTATATTTATTTTGCTCTCTAATTTGTCGTTTGGCACAGGGCAAGCTGCATTTACAGGCTATCAGTTTCCACAGTGGTGGGATTCAAACTGTCAATCATTTCCTTCGATAATGTATTCATTTTCGCCCTGATCAGATTTCAACGCAAAGATACAATCTCGAGCGCAGCTGCATCCTACTGTCTAAAGTTTTATATAACATTGTTTTTGTATCTATTGTTATTTTCATTTGAATATGCGATGTAATTGACTCATTGTGAACGGAAGTAGCAAGTCTGCGCCATTTTTGAAGTTCCCTTTTGTTCTGTGAAGCTTTGAATCTGCATGATGTTAGGCGATCTTAGTCCTTGTTTTTTTCAAGCCACTTCTTGCACAACTGAGAAATCCAACGTTAAACGTTTGTGGCTTAAATCATTATAATCAGGAGTTAGAATAAATCTAAACAATGAAACAGCTTGATAAGTGCCACAACATAAAATATTAAACAAGGATCAAACTGTGCATTTGTTATATTTTTTCTATATATAGTAAAAGATATCCAGTTTTTCAGAAAAAGGAGATAGAATAAACACGAACTAAAGTCTCTATTTAAGTCTTCTTCTTCTTCTTCGTGTGTCAGGTCTGGAGCAGACATCGACGACCATGGCACTCTAGGCTTCTCTGTTGTCAATCGTTCTTATCAACTCGGTGTTACTAATCGACTTTTTGGTGGCATAGTTGTTGAGGCTGTCAATGTCTGTAGTTCTTTGTCCTCCTCTGCTTCTCCGCCCCTCTATTTTACCGCATAGCATTTGTTTCTCGATTCCATTCGATTTAAGTCATTGTGGCATAAAACAACCGTGATGTCAGGCATAGGTAGTTTTGTGCCAAGGGTTAACCCAGACTAGGCTTCTTGATTTTTATTCTTTGTTTTAAACCATAAACAATTATCTTTGAATTAGAAGCTATAACGTTTACATTTTCCTTTCATTCAGGAATTTCGTCTAGATTCTGTTACCTGAGACGGAATAATTTTCTGAATAAAACTATTAATAATAATAAAAGTAATTACAAGAATAAACAATGATAAAGAATATCAATAACACAGAGGCAGCCCCATGGGAATGTAAAGCATATCATTCATTATAATTACTAGCTAAAGTGCATTTTGTTGAACGGTGGTTATAGAGTTACAATGAGGCTCAGCATGTGAAAGTAAGCGGCGGTGGTTATACAACCAGTCATCAAGGGAACAAGCCTATAGAAATCCGTGGCATACCATTGACGTCAAATGTACACATAGGAATGACATCGTTTATACTTAGATCCGCTGGTTACGACACCGTACCGATGTCAGTTTTTGATCGAGGGAATCCGCCTTAACGATAATCGTACCAACTCTACGGAAATCTACGTCTGATACACGGAGTGATGCCAGCTGGCTATAATGCTTGCGTACTTCACGATTGGCTCCGGAGGCTCCACAAATACATTATAATGTTTAATTATGTGTGTGTGTGTGTGTGTGTGTGTTTCACTATAGTGCACCGTTTACACAAATACGCATCACGTATACACAGCCACTGACACACAAACGTTGCCAGAGCACAAACACACTCGTGTTTACACATGCAAAACATAAGCATACCACCCAGATGCCATCTGTATACAGCCTCTGACTGTCGTTTTATGTAACACCGTCCGTGCTGCGGAAAATAACGGTATACAACCAATTAGGTCTAAGTTACTGTTTAACATCACCCAATATGTAATTATTTTGCGATAGATAGATAGATAGATAGATAGATAGATAGATAGATAGATAGATAGATAGATAGATAGATAGATAGATAGATAGATAGATAGATAAATAGATAAATAAATAAATAGATTGATAGATTGATAGACAGACAGACAGATTAAATTGACAGATCTTTCTATCAGGGTTATTAATTTATGGTACCAAGAGTTCCGCTTGGCCATCATTAAATAGATATATAAAATGAAGAATAATATCTAGCGCAAGGCGAGATAATCATTGTGTTCCTGTATTGAAATAATGTGTTTTGTGACATACGATCTTTTCCCAGCACAGGTTAGGTGGTAGCCGTTTGTCCAGTCTGGGTGTCCTTTCTTCTGGCCAGGTCAGCCGAGGGTCTCTCTCTGGCCGTATGCCACCATATGGCTGTTTGACACGCCAGCGTATAATTACTGACACCGCCTTGGTATTCATGTATGACCATCTACCCATCTTTAGAGGTGCACTGAGTCTCAAGTTGCTGGGGTCTTAGCTGGGGTGAATTTTTACAGACTGATAAAAAGGACAGAGCTTATAACACGAAAAGACGTGAATCTAGAGGGAGGGGAAGTCCAAGGAAACGATAGATAGATGGTGTGAAAGAAACAACTGAAAGAATCAATTTGGCCATGACAGACGCTGCCCATAAGGCCCAAGTCTGAAAGCCGTATTTCCCCAACACAGGAAACAAGAAAGAATGGTAGAACGGAGAACGGACTGGATCGCTGCATTGTGGTCAGCCCTCCAGCCCGTATCAACCTGTCGGCACAGAGAAATTCAGTCCATACAGAGGCCAGTACTATAATAAGACAATTAATGAATTTGTTTTCATGGAAACATGAGTGATCAGCTGTTTCTCTGTAATCTCTCAGATCAGCAGGGATCAAAGTGTCTATGGGAGCGTGCCAGAGTTCAGTTATTTACCGCTGACCATGTTCATCCAGGTGCTCACTTTTCGTGACAGACCAGGTAATGTAAGCTCTCAGCCAGATTCATTGATATCCAGATATTGTTATGTAGTTGAATTTATGTCTGGGACAATAAACGGGAAGTTCACTAGTCATGAAAGCAGATTACAGACGTATGATTGTTAAGCACTATAGTTCAGTATGATCATAATGAAAAAACATGTTTTTTTTTAATGGCATCTTTTCAAGGGGGTGGGGGGGGGGTGGGGGGTATCATACTAAGATCGGAATGTCACAGCCAGTGCAGCCAGCAAAATGTACACCCAAGAAATATGGTAGAATCTGACAGTGTCTGACCGGGCTTAGTATGATAGGGTCTTGCCTGATTTACGAAGGAAGTATAATAATTTATGCTGCGCACTTCTTGTCTGCCAGCAACTGAGTTTGTCTGACCGGGGCTGGGGTCTTCCTTGATTTACTAAGAAAATATAGGAAATTACGATGTGCACTTCTTGTCTGCCAGCAACTGACTGTGCAATTCCGGGTTTAGGATGATAACCCCTTCAGTGTGTAATACTTGGTTGATGAGGGACTGAGTCAGTTTCGCACTAGGTCTCTCTTTCCAGTTAGTCTCAATACCCTTTTGACGTTTCCGCAAGGCCCCGTTCCAATCCATGGTCCAGATCTTACAGAAAAATCGGGACAAAGCAGACTTGGCTCATTGGGCCATTAGCCTTGAAGGTATTGCTGAGAGTCAACCACAATCATCTTTGTCCACACCCCGCACTTGTCTTGCTGTTTCAAAATCAGGCAAAGAAAATGCCTGTACTCCAAATCTTTTCATAACATTTTTTTCCATTGCATCTTCAACGCTGTCGTTGCAGTATAGAAATAGTGACATTGGTACAATCACCCCATTGATCAAACTCAAGCCCCGCTTACTCAAATATTTTAGAACCCTTGATATAAACATCGACATTCCTGGCTCTACCACTTTGCTATTGAGTCATACAAGACGGACACCCTTTTGTAACTAAGGCAATGACTGTTGACCCAGACAATGGCCGAGAGAAGAGTGGCTGCCCAGGGATGTAGATGTAAATAGACAGTGTACAGGTTTCGACAATCTATTCGTTTTGGACACGTCTCGGTCCGTCGATTCCTTCCTATACACTAACAGGGTCAGTGATATTTTGGCACATTGCCTGACACAGTTTGCTGACACAACTGGGCTGAGAACACTCGATGGTATCAGGCTGAACTGTCGAGTTCAGAGGGGTTTGCCTTTTTTCTTCGTTAAAAAGCAATTTTGCAATGACTTAAGAAAGTATCAGGGGGGCATCATACTAAGCTCGCTCAGTCGCAGTCAGATGCCGCCAGCAAACTGTACATCCAAGATAACATGTTATGCCAAAGATGACTATGTCTGGCCGGGCTTAGTTTGATAATTATGGTCTTTCGGATTTATTAAGAAAATATGTGAAAATATTGTGTGCACTCTTTGTCTGGTACCATCAGACTATGTCTGACCGGGCTTACTTTGATAATTATGGTCTTTCGGATTTATTAAGAAAATATGTGAAAATATTGTGTGCACTCTTTGCCTGGTAGCATCAGACTGTGTCTGACCGGACTTAGCATTACATTCCCCAAATGACAAAATGAAAATCAAATAGAAAGGCCAAGCACATTACATGCCGTAAAATGACGTTCCAAAGCATATTTGACATTGACTGGCGTATCGGTTTTTTTTGTTTTTTTTACAAAAGAACAGGTCCAGTGGCATTCTGGCGTACTATCTGGCGGTGTACTGACGCCCTTGGGTTGAGAACGGTCGATGGCATGAGGCAGTAGTTTGTTGAAGGTTACTAGTGTGAGGTCCTAGGAGATCGTGAAATGCCGTGACTTTGAAAGTGAATAATGTTGAACGTTACATGTGTTTACAAATAATTATTTGAAAATGCACTGGACTTTGCTTTTGAATTGTCTGTGAATGTAAATTCATTAGTAAAAAGCCATTAACTCTCTTGAAAGTGTTCCTAAAGTCTGAATCCACAGGTATTTTTTTTAGTTGTTGTTGTTTTTGCCTGTGGAGAAACTGCTTTTTTTTTCTCACTCAAATCAAACGCTTCAAAATTGCCAACAGAAGATAGCAACGAACTCAGTCTCGCATGTGGCGAAGGACAAGGCCATTTTAAGCATTAATTTACTGTAATAAATTTTTAAAACATGCCTTGCCCATGAACTCAGACTTTGGGGATATACACTGTATAAAAGGCACTGAAAAAGAAAATGCCCAGTAATCAATTTTGAAACCTACACGTTAGATGGTGGTTGACAGAAATTAAACTAAAACAAATTTATTCTGTTTCTATAGAGACTTATCTGTCATTGATAATTTGATATGAGTCCTTTCTGAGAGATATTGCCTTGTGGCAGCTACTCGTAAATTCACTAAGTCTGTCGTGCGATGTTTTACTTGAACATTAAGCTGTTAAATGTGGACTGTTTCATTATTTTCCTGAACGCAAAGGAAAGGGGGGGGGGGGTGATTTCTGTGTCTCAACACGCCGTCTAGGTACTTTCAGTATGTTCATAGCTGTGTGATGCGGCCGACCCTCTCAAGCGTAGAAATACAAATAAACGTAGCACAAGTTTTGGCATGGTGATACGATTTATGCGCCCGTCCGTGAAAAACATTTGCACTTTTAGAGGCCATGAACAATAGTGTCATAACTCTGAGACAACGATTGGTTTCTTGGGGGACACAGAGTTACTAGATTGGCTTTTGAAAAGCGAGATTGCAAAAATCTGACTTTTTTAAAAGATATGGTTGGCGACAGTAAATTCATTTGGTTTTTGGAGCTTTTCGTTCTAGTATGATGTCAATATGACAACATTACTGAAGTTTGTGTGGCTTTTTATTTTGGTTTAGTTCTCCTTTTTTTTTTTTTTGTTCTAATATTGTTTGGCTTAAATTTAAAATTTCAATCTCTCAACCCTATCGTGGAGATATATCTCCGTAAAACATCACCTTTTCCTCCGAAACTTTTAAATTTTCAAAATTCTATTCTGTACTTTGATGTTACAATTGATTATATAATCTAGTGTTATATGACTAAGAGCGTCTATGTGTGTGAAACTGAAAGTTTGTACGGATGAGAGTGCGTGTTTTAGTATGAGATTTTGAAAGTGTATGCATGAATTATTGATGCAATGTACAGCGCATTGAGTAATAATTTTATTACAAATGCGCTATAGAAATTCTATTTATTATTATTATTATTATTATATATGAAAGTCAGGCCAGAGTTTTCTGCTATTGTATGACAGTACACAATACAGCCTGCCACTGTCACCCCCACTGTCTTGTGGGTCATCTCGGGAGAGAGGAAGACTAGGGGAAGGTAACCCTGAATACAAATACCACACTGCCTTGTGTGTTGCTATGATAGCAAAGGCTATGGGAGTAAACCCAGACAGAAAATCAGGAGTGGAGACCCGAAGGTGGCTGTCAGGGAGAACTGCATCAAACTGGCTTCCAGCATCTCCTGCAGCCGGACTAGTTCCAAATGTATTGACCTGGTCTCTCCTTTGGGTTTAACTAGAATGGCAGAGAGAGGGGTGGTGCCTCTGGGCAAAGCACCATCTCTTAAAAATAGCCCAGGCAAGGCAGCAAAACGAGGAGGCGTTTGCTCGGGCTTGGCAAGCGTCTGTCTGTCCTCTATAAGCCCACCCATTTCCGATTTGGAGAGGACACTCCAGCCATCCGTCACGGATGGGCACAACACGGGAGGTGGCAGTTACCGGTGATAAGCTCAATCCATTTGGCGTACGGATGAGCGCCAGGGGTCCCCTCTGTCGGTGGGAGCGGCTTTTCAGCTGCATTGATCAACTACCGCCCGCCGTAACCTGGGCAGCCCCCAGGCAGTTGGGTGTTGTTCCGCCACGTCAGCCTGCTTCATAAGGTGGTTGGAGCTAGACCAAAAGTCAAAAAGCTGACGTAAAGTGTGCACCTGGCAAAAACAGAAAAATACTAAAACTTGGTACCTGGAACGTCAGAACAATGCGCCCAGGCTTGCAACAGCAAGATCTCACTGATATTGACTCCATCAGGAAATCCCAAATTATTGATCGAGAACTTCAGCTACTAAACATCGACATCGCTGCCCTTCAAGAAACTCGACTTCCCGACTCCGGGTCAGTCAAAGAAGAAAACTACACCTTCTTCTGGCAGGGCCTTAGCAGCGAACAGCCGAGAATCCACGGCGTGGGCTTCGCCGTAAAAAACTCCCTTGTCAATTCGATCGCAACTCCAACTGGAGTGTCAGAACGCATCATGACACTCAGACTGAACACCCGGTCTGGTTTTACCAACATTATCTGTGTCTATGCCCCAACACTTACCTCCTCTGACGAAACCATAGACATTTTCTACGAGACATTGCAGAGGACTCTCCACAACATCCCTCTCACCGAAGGCCTGGTAATTCTGGGTGACTTTAACGCTCGAGTGGGAGCAGATCACTCCGCATGGCCAAAGTGCATTGGGCACTTCGGCATTGGCAACATCAACGAAAACGGGCAGCGCCTTCTGGAGCTATGCTCCGTGTAACAGGGTGACAGATTGGCAAGGTATAACTAGCGTGGGAAGATAGTTGACGGCGGGGAGACAGAGTTATTGTAGGCCAGAGGGGGAAAGTAAGGGATGCAGCGGAAAGCGCTTTGACACCCGAAAAGGGTAGTGTTTACTTGACCGCCGTACTTGACGATCAGATCACCTGGGAATTGCTTGGGGGGTAGAGATGCTTCAATAGTATTTGACGTGGAGTCGACGGGGGTGGTTAGTAGGATATCTAATGTACACTCGGTGAGCGTCTTGGGACGCTGCCTGACTGGGTATAAATCCCCGAACGCTCCTTCCAACTTCAGACCGCTGAGAGCACTCACCAGCTTCGTGCCGAAGAGGAGACCACAACTGCAACTCTAACTTTGTACTAATCTTGTGAGTGGGGAAGGTCAGGGAACCCGCAAACATCCTTTGTCAGAGCGTGGTATCTTTGGTATCTTGTCGGCATTTGAGCTGTTGCTGAGTGGTAAGTTAATTGTATGATGTATGTGTATTTTACTTAATGTTCATAATTGTAGAACCTAAATCTAGGGGGTTTACTTTGGTATAACAACTGCCTCTGAGAGAGTCACGGAAACGGCGTTATATATATGTTACGAAACCTTATAGGATGGGGTCTGTTAGAGAGAGCGTTATTCTTCGTGGGGAACGTGTAAATATCATTAAAACTGTATTGATCGTTTATTCTATTGCCTATATGGGAGCCTATGGAGTATGGGAGCTGCAGCGTGACTTATAACAGTGTCAGCGGTTAAAAGTATTAATGATGAATATCCGTCATGGAGTAAGTATGGAAGTCATGCCTTCCAGCAGTAGATTAGGAAGTTGCGATTGTTTTTCTACAGAGAAGGAAGAACAACACCTTCTTGGCTTCTCAACTTCTTGTACTTTGATTAACGACATCGTGGCTTCTTGGCTTCCCGACCTATTGGTACCTGCCGATACCTGTTGATCTAACTGCGCAGTCAAGCTAGAATAGAGAGGAAGAACCAGCTCCCAGATAGCGCCATACACCCCTAAAGGAGAGGTTTCCTTACGCTGAATGTGCCCATGTGTTTTATAAAATCTGCTAGAAATTGAATATTACGAAGCCTTTTAATTATCATGTACTGATTTGCATTGATTTCATTCCATCGAAATTCACGTGAAATTGTATGACCTATGTTCCTATTATTATTGAATGAATTAATAATTATTGTATAGATAAGCAATACAGATATCGTTTGTTATAACTTATAGAAGAGAGATAGTGTGTTTGTGCCGTGCCTATCACGGCTGGTGTCAGAAGAAAGTTAGTGAGAGGAAAAGTGAGAGAAAGTGGAAACATCACACTCCGTAAACTCATTATGTGTTACAAACATGTACTTTGACCTTAAGAGATGCCAAAGAACATCATGGCGCCATCCCAGGTCTGGCCATTGGCATCAATTAGATCTTATTCTCTCAAGGAGGAAGAGTTTGGGCTGTATAAAAATAACCCGTTCCCTCCACAGTGCTGACTGTGACACCGACCATGCACTGGTAGTCAGCAAAATCAAAATTTCGGCCAAGAAAATATACAGATCAAAAGCCCCTTCAATCCCTAAGATCAATGTAACAGCAATCAAAGATGAATCAAATAGAAAGTCATTTGAAAAGTTATTTGCTGAAAGCATGGATAATGTCACCCAATGTGACTCGGTAGATGAAACATGGAACACTCTCAGTTAAAAAATTCATGACTGTGCCATCAAGTCTTTTGGACAGCATAAAGTTTCAAACAACGACTGGGTAGCCCAGAACAGCGAAATTCTCCTACCTCTCATTGAGCAAAAGAAATCTGCTTTCAATAAGTATAACAAAAATTGCAATCAGAGTACAAAAACTTGTTTGAAAAATGCAAAAGCTAAACTTCAGCTGGAGGTAAGACGTTGCGCCAACAAATACTTGTGTAACAGCATACAAGAGGCAAATGAAAAGGGAGATATGAAAACCGCCTTTAGTCAGATGAAAGTAGCTCTTGGGCCAATCATCACCAAAAGCGCCCCACTTAAGTCTGTAAATGGTGAACCCATCACAGATAAAAATGAACAACTGAATAGGTGGGTAGAGCATTACTCTCTGTTGTATTCAACTGAGAAAAATATTCCACCAGATTTTGAGGAACACCTCCAAAAACTGCCAATAATGGCCGAACTTGACGCTGAACCTTCCTTAGTCGAGCTTTCCAATGCAATCGACCACCTGTCTGCTGGAAAAGCCACAGGAAGTGACAACATTCCTGCAGAGGTATTAAAAGACCTAAAAGGCCCACTACTACCACACCTGTATAATCTGTTACTGCAGTGTTGGAAAGAAGGCGTGATACCACATGATATGAGAGACGCCAAAATTGTCACACTTTACAAGAACAAAGGAGACAAAGGCGACTGCAACAACTATCGAGGCATATCCCTCCTCAGCATTACTGGAAAGGCTTTTGCTCGCGTCATCCTCTGCCGCCTTCAACAACTGGCGGAAAAAGTCTTACCAGAAACACAATGTGGCTTTCGAAGCAAACGATCAACTATTGACATGATATTTGCACTTCGGCAAATCCAAGAAAAATGTAAAGAACAAAACATGCTTTGTGGACCTAACAAAGGCTTTCGACATCGTAAACCGATCTGGCCTGTATGCAGTCCTTAAATCCATAGGCTGTCCACCAACATTGCTAAAATTTATTGCATCCTTCCACACTGACATGAGGGCATGTGTCAACTTTGAGGGCTGCACATCCAATTCATTTGCTGTAAACAGCGGTGTGAAGCAGGGATGTGTTCTTGCTCCTGCCTTATTTGGTATATATTTTGCAGCCCTACTCAAGAATGCCTTTGGTCAATGTTCAGGTGGAGTACTTATTGACACCAGAGTGGACGGCTCCATTTTTAATGTTGCCAGACTAAAAGCAAAATCTCGTACAGAGCATATTATGTTGCAAGAGCTCCTCTTCGCAGATGATGCTGCAATCGTGGCCCACGATGAAACCACGCTCCAGGCTCTCATCAATAGCCTTGCCAAAGCCTGTGACAAATTCATGCTAAAGATCAGTGTCTCAAAAACTGTAGTTTTGACACAAGGCTTGAGAAACCCCAACCCAATCATGCTGAATGGCTCTCCTCTGGAGCAAGTAGGAAAATTCTGCTACCTAGGCTCAACCATCAATGGTAGCACAGACATAACAACTGAAATAAATGCCAGAATAGGAAAGGCGGCCACAGCTTTTGGCAAACTCTCAAAAAGGGTGTGGAACAATAGCTAGCTGACCATCAAAACAAAGGTACTCGTGTACCAAACTTGCGTCCTAAGCACCCTGCTGTATGGCTCAGAGACATGGACCACCTACTCCAAACATGAAAGATCCCTCAACTCCTTCCACCTTCGCTGCCTACGCAAAATTCTCAAGATCAAGTGGCAAGACAGGATCTCAAATATCGAAGTTCTGAGCCGAGCCAACATTCCATCAACTCAGGCTCTCCTAGGCAAAAAAAGACTGCGGTGGCTTGGACATCTCCACCGTATGGAAAATGATCGCATCCCCAGACAAATTCTCTACGGGGAACCTGCTACTGGCAACCGACCCAGAGGTAGGCCACATCTGCGATTCAAAGACACTTGCAAGGCCACGATGAAAGCATTCAACATCGACCCCAATGAATGGGAGAACCTTGCAAATGATCGAAGCAGATGGAGACAAAAATTGCGCAGTGGCACGCTCGCAATAGACTTCAAGGCAAAAGAAACATACCTGACAAAACGACAGAGGCGGAATGAAAACACTCGCCAAAGTGAACCCAAAAGACTGACCTGCAATCACTGCCATCGCACTCTCGGGTCAAACATTGGTAGAATAAGCCACGAGGGAAGCTGTCAGTCAAAGTGAAAGTGAATATTCTAGCTGCTAAGACCGTCTGTAAAGACGCTAAAGGCCATATATATATATAAACGTATTCTGTCTGCTGTTAAAATATCAGTGATTCCATCATGGTACGAATGGTCGATTGGCGCATCTGGCGGGTTCTCCTTCTGTCCTGGCATATTGTTACATTTTGCCTTTTGCCTGGCTTCATTCTAACACAATAATAAATTATGTATGTCCGTTATCATGTCGACATGATTTCTCCAAATTCACACTCAAAGTCTGGCCAGGTAATGAAGTTTAGGTCTGCAAACAAAGGACGGTACTTCGTAAATACGATGGGTGATCTGCACCCTGTAAATTTTAGTACTGCAAAAGTTAACAATGTATTTAGACAAGTAAATTAATGTTATGTTTCCAAACATCAAACCTGATTTCTTTTTGTATTGCAAAAGTGTTCAATCTTTCTGGTATTTGACACGTGGGACACAAGTATGCAGATAGAAACAATGTCAGCTGGTATTTTCGTAGAAAACGTGAGAACTTGATATTGTAAGGCTGTTTTGGGGGTCCTTGATTAAACACGAGGTGGGCGGTGTCGGGGAAAATTGTGTTAGCATCAATAGTTCAGTTCGTCGCTATGGTGCAAGACTCCTGTAACTAACACTTTTGGCCAAAGTCACTTTTTTCATTCTTTGGGTCTGAAAATCAATAGCGCACCTTGAGTCAAAAGCTCGTAGCTCAATTCTTATAAATAACGATATTGCAATAATCAAGTTCATTGTCTTGGCAATATTTCATAAGCCACAGAAAATCAGTTTTTTGGCTGTCCTGTAAAATTGTGAAATGTCAGTTACAGGAGTCTTGCAGGATAACGACGATTTGCTCTCTATACTCTAAGGCTCGGGGGCGCTTACTCAAGTCCGCTTTGCGTCTTTTTTGGCTCAGTGAGAGAGGCCCCTCCTTCCAGCAGCTGACTCAAGACAGTATTGATTGTTGGAAAATAAATGTGACATAGACAATTTTTCAACACCGACATTAGTGAGTGCGCAAACACTCGAGATACGGATTGCAGTGGTAATAACAAAACAGGTATAAAACTAAACAATTTCTATACCTGTTCAGTTTTACAGAGCGTTATTGCCCACAGGTTCATCCTTTTGTTTTATAGCTTTTCTGTCAATACTTCATATTGGAGTAGTCATTTCATGGAATTGCACTCATATCGTAAACGATGGACGTTCATATTTTAATGACTAGACATGTGGAGTTGGGTGCAATATAATTTGAAAATCTTAAAATTATTGAGTTAAATATTTCTTCGATTTTCCCAGTGCGTGACGTCCCTTTTAACTGCATTGTCCTCATCTCACACTAAAAAAAGAGACAAAACACATGTGACTCAGTGCGCCATCTACCTTGGGATGTGTTGGGGCCTCTGATCAAACACACAATGGAATCTTTCAGGAAAAACAGTCAGACTACCAATACCTCAGTCTCCTAAAGTCCTTAACTTGATGCTCAACTTTTCACCTAGTTGATAATTATGTTCAGTGCGCCACTTACCTCAGGATGTCTTTTGGTGTCTGATCAAATACACAATAGGTGCTATCAAGAAAAACAGTTGTACTACCAATACTGCAGTCTCCTCAAGTCCTTCGTGTTTTGTTCAACTTTTTCTGTAGTTTGTATGCTCAGTTTCTGCCCAAAGATTGATTTCCTCAGTAAATCTCTTGACAGATTCAGTAACTCATTTCTTCACTTCCTTCTCAAAATATTTTCTTACTCAAGTCTTCACATAAGGCGACCATCTCCCCTTTTTGCTAACTGAGAAATTCTAAGTTAAAATTTTGCGGCTTCAGTATTATGATAAGGAATGAGAATAAATCGGAACTGTGAAACAGCTTGATAGGTGCCACAGCGCATTTTAAACAAGTGTCAAAGTGTGCATGTGCTATTATCTCTGCTATATACCAATTATAATGATCTCCAGCTTTCAGAAAATGGAGATAGAACAAGCAAGAACTAAGTTTGTAAGTTCGTAATAATAATCCGTAGTATTTTCCCCGAGCTTTCCCTTGGACACACACACACATACACACACACCTCCCAAGTTTGTCTTCCTCTCGTTTTGTTGTTTTCTCTTTCTTTCACAATTCTCATCAGTTTTTACACTCCCTCCATTCATGCTGAACTTCAATGCTCGCATTCTCTCTATTTCTCTTCAGCCACTCTTCCATTCCTCTTGTATCATCAGCACCTCCCCTCTCTTTTCCCTCCTCAACGCACACAACAATCCCCGGCATCCTCCAACGCACCTTGATTAAAATCTTCTGGAGAGTTTTACTCAATTCAATTCTCCTCCCCGGTCTAATCCTCTTAATTAACCCTACCCAGACGCCACACGCAGAATACAACCAGAAAGTAGAATTTCAACCATTGAACTTTGGGGTCATAAATTGAGATGTGGGACGCTTAAAGTGACTTAAGTACAGATGTGACCTAACTGTTCAAGAACACGCCAAAGAAATAAAACGTAGTAACATGTTTAGTACGGAGACATTGGACATTTTATTCTAGTTATTGAGCTGAATATTAATTAGGATTCGGCGTAACTCAGTCCTTAGAAATTCCAAAGAAAAAGTTAAATGCCACCTCTACCTCTAACTAATGACTATATCTGTCAAAAGATCAAATTGTTCTTTCTAAACCAGCTCCCTTTTTTTTTTTTAAATTAGCATTACACATGACAGTAACAGTACCTGCGCACGGGAAGATTTTGGTCGTATGCCAGTATTAAACTAACATCCATCATGTGTGTGTGTGAGTGTGCTGTCCTGTGCATATGTGCCAGTGTATGTGTGTGTATGTACGCTTGTCTTTCCCTTGAAACATACTACGTTTGAAAACGAGACCAGATATTGTTCATATTATCTGTAGAGAAAGCGCTTACAAGACAGGGAAAAAAGAAGGGGGAGAGCACTCTATGAAACAGACCGATAGGATGTGAGTGGCATCGGCGTATAAAGTAAATGTATATTTATGTTTGACATTACTCATCAAATCTTGATTTTATTTGATCGAGTACAAACAATTTCAAGCAACAGACATCTTGATCATTTAAATGACAAGATGACACCATCTCTATCACGAAAAGAAATTAAACACTCCTCGATATCGCAACTGTGCGGCCATTGGGCAATTTGTTTCGTGAATAGGTCAAACAGAAGAAGAAAATAGAAATATTCGACTTTTGGCCCAAAGGAAATGACCTCTAATTCCCTCATTTGTGACCATATGACGTGATCTGGTGGCAGGGCATTGGCTGACGTACAGGTTTCTCATGGCCATCTACTCCCACAGGACTT
>OZ007580.1:17846212-17993712 GCA_963931925.1 Onchidella celtica | reverse complement strand
CAGTCTCCACGCAGCTGTGAAGGAGATGCACTTGCACAATACGTGTCTTCAACGGGTTGATCAATAACACTCTCCAGTTCTATTCACACCTGAGCGAAGAACACATCTTGATCATTCAGTTTGAACAAAATACATCCAGGCTTTAACTATGCAAGTCTCGTTTCTCGAGGACCACAGTGTAATTCAAACCAATGCACTTTGTTCTGTTGGTTTGCTGCTTAAATATACATCGATATTTGCTCAGTGCAGAACAAACTGTAGCATTTGACTGGGTCTTTAAAAAATCGAAATAAAAACATCTCAGATCTTTGGAAACAAAACAATTCTGAATAAAATGGAGGCGTCAGGTCTTTATTTTCATAAGCTTAACCCTTTAGTGCCCTGTGTATCCCGTTTGAAATGAGTCACGTGGAGCCAAAATGCTCTATCTTTGATACATTTACTGTTCTATTTTATTAACCAACAATTTTTTTTTCAGTAGATGTTCATATTTTTGGCAATAATCTGGCAATTCAAAATCAGTTCTGCATTATTTCACAAGTTTTGAAATTGGCCATTTCCATCTAGGCATTAGAGGGTTAAAAAGTACAGGGACGGAAGAGTCTGGGCATAAGCCTAAGCTGAATTTAAGCGTGCATGTATGCACAAATAGACTGTTAAGGAAGGAGAAAATGGACATTATTGTTTGTCTGATCATCATGCTGCTGGATAGAAAAGTAGGTGACTTTTTTAAAAGCAACTCTGTCTCGAAAAGGGTTTTATTTTCATTCATGAATATTGCCTTTTTTTGTTTATTTGACAGAATAGTTTTAAGTTTTTAATGAATCTTTAAATTAAAGCGCTTATGGATACAGCAACCACACAATCCCGACTCTTTGGTGGCTCTTCTAGATATTATGCAAAGCTGGATAGATAAATTGATTATTTTTTTCTTACACTGTGTGATATTTCTGTAGTCTTTCTTAGAATATTATGTACGATAATAACACGTGTATACTTGTATTGCTGGAATCTTTCTGTCTTTGGCTATTCATTTCAGTATCACTTCGTTGAAGTATCTGTTGATTTTTCTAGGTATCGCTCATTTGAAACTTTTGTTATCTTACTCCTCTGAGCTGTCACTCCTTTAAATAGTCCCGCATGAGATACAGCCGGTTTGCACTAATATTCAAGTGATGGCCAAAAAAACAACAACAAGAAAATGAGAACAAGAAATTACTACCGTCACAATGCTGGTCTTTGAAATGTCATATCTATTGCATGCTGTTATTTTATATTGCCTTTGGTGTACTATTTCATTATTTTACTTTAAATTAAAGCACGCGGGTTGTTCATTATTATACTGTCCACTCGCTCATAAACAGCCGAACGCCGCTGCCGTGTTTCAATTTAAAACCAAAAACCAAACATCCTTTTGTTACACTGAGCATTGTTATGTCATGTGCAGATGTCGACCTATCGTATGTGACATTTTTGTGTGTTCTGTAAAGTACATTCAGGTCTGAAGGAGCACTGCCCTGAGCATTTGCATGTCCTAAAGTACATGTGCCCAATGGTTTGATTATAACGTTCACCGCTTGCCAGGTCAGCTCGTTATCCTATGATAATCATAATGTTTTGGTTTTTATAATTTGTTTTCAATGGCAGGGCTTAAAACCGGGATGCCATAGATAATGAAAGCGAAACTGTAAGTTGTGGCTCTGCTGGAATAAAATGTTATGAGTTCATGGAACTATGATGTATATCTGACGCACGCTCTTTCTTGTTTGTAGCTGTTATGATATCGATGTTATAATGGAAAATTGAGAGGGTTAGAACTGGAAGCGATGTCATTTGATTGCCATTGAGAAAACAGCTAAAAAGATCATTTCAGTACAAACGCTTCTAATTCTAAACCCCTTCTGTTATCCTCTTCTTTCATTAATAATGTTTTTGTTTTGTTTTTTTTCCGTCGATCAGAATTTTTTTTTTTAATGAATTACTCTATATTGTTAGTTTCATACTTTGGAATGTTTCATAACGTGAGGATTGCAGTGTGCAGATTATAATAAAACAACCAGCGGTTGTCACAATGGGTAATGCTCCACACTGTCAGATCTTTAATATCTGCACCAGAGCATGCTGTTTTAGACTGGTTTCATTGGATCCCACAGAACTTGCGCTTCGCCGATTTTTAAAATGACGTTTACCAAGAATAGTCCTGATCTAAAACTTAGTGAATAATAATGTAGATGACACGTATCATTAAATCTGAGAGATGGACATGGGAGAAAAGGATCAATGAATATTGATAATTCTGCGTAGACTACACTGTTGTGTTTACCTTGCGTGCACGCACCTATATAATTATATACATACGCACCAGCGCACACGCACGCGAAATCTCCGAAACCCTGAAATTACTGTACAACAAAGATCAAGATGATGTTTTCCTACTTCTGCCTCTTGTGAAAAAACCTGTTTGATTTATCAAAACCGTCCTAACAAATAAAATATCTTAGTATTGAGGCTGGTTTGAAGGATTTGATTGCAGGACTCTTGGATTTTATTTAGTCAGTGGACTAATTGCAGATGGTGGGAGTTTTTCCCTGTTATGTGACAGTTGGCCCGTTTGTGAAAGGCTAATGAACGTATGCTAAAATACCAGATCTTGACACAATGGCTTCTCGACTCAGTGGCCCTTCCATGTTAAAGCAATATGATCCGGATGAGAGCGATGATAGGTTTGAATTTCGCTTAGCGCGGGCTCCAACCCAGTAATTAGGCTTATGTGGCACTGAGTCAAATCTGCTTTATGTCAACTTTGATTTAGTTTGCGAGGTCTCTTTTTTCGGCGGCCAACACAACAAAGTTTTGTCGTGCCCGAAAATAGTAAGCCAGACTTGTTTCAACCTCGACAGTGCGCTAAGTCACATTGAACTCCATTGACCTCAAGCCACACGGAAAAAAGATACAAAATTGGAGGTTTTTCTATCTACAGCATGCACTCAACAGCAGCCTGACATGGGCAATAGAGTTTGTCTCTGATCTCCCAATCAGCAACACTGCGTCAATCCAACGAGTAGAATTGGAGTCCAGTTTGCTCCCAGCAATGACGTATTTTCTCATCGTTGGATGCAGGGAATCTGCCTAGACAGTAATCCTATAAATCCTCCCGAAATTCCTTATACATCTACGTTAGATTAATGTAGGGATACTGGATGGGATAGCTTCATTATACTGAGGTGAAACGTGAAACTTTAACAAAACCACGATCAAACGAAACAGCAACCCGCTGTGATCTCCAGCCTCTCATCTGTTTATTTACAGTTTACGTTGAACGGTTTAGATTGGCGGTTCTCAACATTGGCGGTAGCGCCCCTCGGGGGGGGGGGCGATTTGATTTCTGGGGGGAGTGGAGGGAACGAAAAAGAAGAAACTTGTGGCAAGGGAGCGAAAACGACGAAAAGGGGGCAGCAGGGGGCGAAATCATGAATGGAGTAGAAGTTAGGGGCAAATTCAGGGCTGCCACTGACTTGTTCAACAGCACCCGTAGGTCACTTTGTGTTTTAGTCCATTTGGTAAAGTATACTTTCTGTTTTATAATGAATCATTATCATGGTATCATTGGGTACTGTCATTAAGTTAGGCTTGGAAAACTTAACATCATAATTTAAGTGTAGTCTGTTTTCTGGTGAAATGTAGGAATTGGTTTCGTTTGAATAGGGATTTGGAGGAGGGCGGGGGTGAAAGGAGGCAATGCAAAAACATTTTTGGAGCCTAAAACCCCTTTTCACACGGCGCGGATGATGCCCGCGCCCACACATATGTGCGCTAAAGGCTGCCATTTTCAATGGGACCTTTCACACGGCCCGAAAGGCGGGTGTTTTTTCGCGCGTAGACAAAGTGTAACACGGGCATCCCTATGGTCCTCAGCGAGTCCGCACATAGGTGGAATGGGATAATGGTGCTTTTTATTGAATGTCGTAATTGTCTTCATAAGCCGAAGGCCAAACTCTTTTCTCGGCACAGGTCAAGGACAAATTCCTGCATACTGTCATTTCAACATGCTATCCATCCTGTGTTTCCTTTTGATTCAGACTTTTTTTTTTTTTTGGAAGAAGCAGCACGGATGTAGATATTGATATAGAAATGTTAATATCATTAGTGCTAGAGAGGACAAGTTCTATCGTCAAGCAAAGGATACATTAACAATGGATAATGTCCATGCTTCTCTCTTCTGTCGCAAATATAGGAGTTTGGGAGGAAAAGCCAGTCACTGTGCCCATTTCACAGCGATCAATGTAAAATATATTTTAAAAAAACAAACGCGGATGCGGCTTTCACCCACACAGTGTGAAAAAAATGAGTGAGTGGGCATCATCCCTGCCGTGGGGGGTGGGGGAGAGGGGGGGGGGGAACTGAAAAAAGGTTCAGAACTACTGTTGTAGAGTATTTTTTTCACTACATCAATATCACAATGAATACCGGGTTTGCCGCACTTGTGTCTATTTTTATAAAAAAACACTGCACTTTCGTGAGTTTGTGATCTATTGCGAAGTCGAGTCCTTTGTTTATGTTTGTCTCTTACTCTGAGATTAGACGGCATTCAGTTCTATTGATGTTTTACCAAGTTTAGAAATTTGACCTATGTTGTTCACCGCTTATTACAGCCGGCTTGTTTTAGATTTCCTCAAACGCGGGATGCCGTTTTCTCTTGACAAAAACGATCTACTTTGTTGTTGTTATGTCGGTTATTTTCCTTAAAATATTTTATTGTTTCTTTCCTTCATCTACAGTTGTTGTGTACGATGAAGTAGTTTCTTAACTCGTTCAATATCTGTCCCTGTTATCGTGTACAATAATTATTTAGTAGTGTCTCTTACCAGCTGTGTTTGTTTCTCTCAAGTATGACGTAAATATCTGGCCTGTCTTCCTTTCTATCTTCGTCTCCGTCGTTTATTGTTTCCATTCTTTGATCTCCTTCTTTCTGTCGGAGTTTTGCTCGGTTTGTCTTGTGATCCATAATATAGCAGACAAGCCTGCCTCCCGTCTGGGAATAGATTCAACTGCATAATGAAAAAGTCTGTTTTTTAAAAACCAATTGACAGTCCTTAAATTAGAACAGACATTACTGTTACGCAAGGAGTTTGCTGTTACGAAAGGATTGTACTCAGCTGAGACTAAAAGGTTTACACTTTGTGTCATGAGTATAATTAAAAAAAAAAAAAAAGTCATGCAAACAATAACAGTATTCGGTATTGCTCAACAAGTTCCCTGGGTGAGTTCAGTGAGAGGAGTTTATCCCACTTTGTGATTAAAACTGCTCAGTATTACCAAAAAATTGTTATGTCTAGCATTTTTGTTATTAATAATAATAATAATAATAATGGATGGCATTTATATAGCGCATATCCATTTTAAAATGCTCTATGCGCTTTACAGAAACATGTCAACCACAGAGCAGAATGGAGCTGCCTGCGAAGCGCTCAACACACTGCACTGCTTCTTTCTCTCTCCCTGTCTCGCTCACTCTCTCTCTCTATCTCAGAGCAAATTGTAACGCAGCCTGTTAGGCGCAGTTCACAACTCACAACAGTTCACAATTCACATCAATTCACACAACACACAATTCAAATAATATTTGAATATTTATTAATAACAATATATATTTAATAATGAATAATAAATTCTGGCCGGGGGGGGGGGGGAATGATATGGATAAATTTTAATCTATTAATTTCAATTTTTCCCAATTTTGTCCAATTTTCAATTTTTTATTAGTGAGACGATCACTCACAAATCAAGTTTAACGCAAGGAAAACTTCGACATTGTGTTTTGGTGAAGGAAACTCAGAGTAACAGTTCATACTGGGGGATGTTGAACTGAAGTAAAATGAAACTGTGAGTTGAGCTTATTTCAAGAAACAATAATTCACAATGTCATGATTCAGATGTTGTTAAAACTCACGCAGAGAGTGAGTTGTTTTTTTACCAGGGCCATGAGAAATTGGCTGGTGGCCTTGAACGGTTCTCGCCAAATTATAGTTGGTGAGTAAATAAATGTAAAGTTAAACGGTTGGATTCACGTTTGTGGGTTTTAATGTTCGTGATTAATAAGTAATGGAGTAGGGGTGAAACAAGCTGGGGACAGTTGACATTGTTAAGTATGACTAGACAAGTTTTTGCACGTTAACTGGCTGGTAGAATAGTGCAGACGTATTACTACAATTAAAATGGTGGGAGGTTTCGACCTATGAGATAGCTGAACTAATTGGGCCAGCGGACTAGCACGCTGGGTAGTTAGATAGTATAAGACATCGTGTAACGTTCAGATTTGGTGAATACAGGCGAGCAGAAGCATCGTGTCGTGAAGTATCTCCGGTCGACCAGTACCTGAACTGTGTGCTTTGAAGACAAGAAGTCCTTGCTAACGGACTGACTGAGCTCTAGAAAGAAAGGTCTGAGTGGGCTGACCATTGAAAGCCCACGCTGCGCTATTTTGATGTTCGCGCCTACCAGTAGGCGTGAGCAATGGTAATATATTTTATTTGTTCAAGCATAATAGAGATCGGAGATAGAGAGAGAACTACAGCCTCATAGGAAGACTAAGGAAACCCCAGCTGGCACTCGACCACGAGTGTCCTGTATCATAGATCTATTGCCATAGTATGATTAGAATAATATAGCACATTGTTGATGAATTGAATAGTGATTGTGCATAAAATATAGTCTTTTGGCAACTGCTTAAATTACCTACAAGCCGAAGAGTGCTTCTGTAGGCTTTGAACGTACTGGGCTCTCCTAACATTTAAGCCCATATGATTTATGGAGAGTTTGCCTGGCGACTGGCCAGTGGCGACTCAACTGTCACTTTAAATTGATATCTAGTTTCGTATAATATACCTATTTGCTATTGATTGCAGTACCTCCATAGTTACATGAATATCAGTTGGTTAAGTTATTAATTAGAGTTTTTTTTTTGGTTTGGATATATACCCCTATTGTCTTTTGTTTTGTTATTAATATTTATGTAAACTATGGCCTGACCGGCCTGACATATATACGCTCTAGTTATTTAATACTTTTCTTGTGTGGTTGTGTCCGAGTGTGAGTTAGCTGCCTCTCGTGCAGTCGTAACATCCCCAAGACCCTAACTCTGCTCGTGACACACAACATACCTGTTTTGAAGTCGATGCAGTTGACACAAAAAATAGGAAAATAATGAGTTTAAGACTTAATGAACACATCTCAGAAACTTAGAAAGAGACTTCAACTCACGAAAATACTATCTGGATCTGAAATGTTTAGGTTAGCTCCTTGTGGCCATGAACTAAACTCATAGTTTGATCTGAACTGAATTCAACACCACACACTGTGTATTGCAGCAGTGAATTTATCTCACCAATAATAATATGACTATAGCAACGGGCAGTGCTTATTCATAGGCGACGGTCTATCTGACTTAAAACCCCTTATTTGTGATTGGAATGAACTTTTCCATGAATTTTACTCATTGATAACTTCAAAATTTAGAGCTGACACCCCCTCAGACGGGAAAATGTTACTTATAGGGCGAGGCACAGAATTTTTTACTGGCGTAAAGCCCTTTCTGATTAAGGCTGACACCCCTCAGACGGGAACAGGTTACTATAATAAAAATGTAGCCCTAAAGATAGTCAAACCTGTCTCTCTCTGTCTCTCTTTCTTTCTCCCCCTCTCCGTGTATGTGTGTGTGTGTGTGTGCACGAATTCCCAGGGATCTTTTTGCCCCCCTTGATTTCATTACAGGAAAAACATGATTATATTTCTCAGACACCTCAGGAATTGGATATGTATTGGAAAAGTAATGAATTGGATGCTGCAAAGTGTAATGTGTAATTATTTTTTATTATACAAATAAGAATAGGTGCGATAATTATTATGGATCCTTTACATAATCAGTTCCCTACATAAGAAGTTTAAGAGATATAATATGGTTCTACAATGAAAACGAGAAAAAAAGAGACCCAGCAATCTCTATTTCTCTCTCTCTCTCTCTCCCCCCTCCCCCAACACACACACCTTGGGTGGAGGGTGAATATATAAATCTATTGGGCATCATTTTTGTAACGATAGTATATAATATAGTTTATTAATTACATATTTATATTTTTTTAATTTGCTTTATATCTATGTATTATGGTACATTAGTTTGTCTAGCTGCCTCACCTGTTGTACCATTTCATTGTTGTGCACTAGTCTTCTCACCATGGCAACTTTCACTTATGTTTTTTCTTTGGTTATTTTATTCTTTCATACTGATAGTTCTTTTTTTATAATTTTTTTGTTTGGTTTGATTATATTGTTTCTTCCACTTTGTTCCAAATTGACACAGTCACATCAATCATATAGACCCTTTTCACTTCCGCGTTACGGTTGTTTTCGCGGAGCCGCACGGCTTCGAAAAGCACCGTGTAGAGCGAAAACCTCCACTTGCCTTAGTGATGGCATCTGAAGATGTGCACAGTCTAAGAAAAGATGCATTTTTATGGCAGAACCAGCACGTAACGGGTTTGTACAGTTGGGTGCCCAACAAGAGGATGGCATCGTTCGACTGTTGTCCACCGCTTCCACCTTACAAGTGGGGCACGCCGCCATTTTGTTTGCAAATCGCGTGATATGGAGGACGGTAAATGAAAAGGGTCTTTAGGGAAAATTTTGTCACCGTCCCCGCTCCTTACTCCCCCCCGCCCCACAGCAAAACAACAACAACAACAACAACAACAGCAGCAACAGCCATAGCGAGAAACCCTGCATTCAAATAGCATCGTCATCTTCATCGTCAATGTCGGTTGTTGTTGTTTTTTGTTGTTGTCGTTATTGTTTTTCTTCTTATTTTTTTTTTTTTTTACTTGGTTTATTTAACCTTCTAGGTACCAAGCGTAGAAAGAATGTTCGTTAAAAGTCTGAAGCACATTATAACTGCCGTTTCAGTACCCAAAAAACATTTCCTCAATGTCTTTACAAATTCGTAGAAAATTACACGGAAAAGTTTGGCCTTGGAAGGCAATGCAAAAACCTGAAAGCCAGGCATATTATTATTTCTATGCGCAAGCACACTTTCATTTATGGCACTTTGGGCTCAAGCAGGTTAATTTTGTTAGCTTCCCAAATTCACATATTGATATGAGAACAGGACACTCACATGGAGAGAATGGAACAAATTTACGCATATTTAAGAGGAAAAAAAACAACTAAATAAATAAAAAATAAATAAAAACAACAATAAAAGACTCCCCATGAGTCGTTTACCGTGCAATCTCTTAGCATTTGCAAAATAGTCATAAATCATCTTTTCCCGCGATACAAATCTATTCATTTCCCAGTTTGGCGTAATCGGATATGTCATCGACATGGTTTACCCATGGCATCGTTTGCATAATTGTTTCGAGCTCACTGATGTGGATATGTCATTACCAAGATACGGCAGGTCATCGCTCAACCTTTCAGCGACGCCATATCAGGCTGCATGGCAAACTATCATAACTCAATTTTTTTTATTTTTTTTTAAATTGAGATATTTGGCATGCTATTAGAGCCTGCAGGTTATGTTATATAGTGGGGGTTAAAGTCTTGAAAGAACGTGTTATATCGGGTCCCTTTCTGTCCTATAATTCGGCTATGTTCTGTCTCTCGCCTTGCTTTCTGTGAACAAAATGTGGCCGTTATTGTGCCGATCATGTGCCTTCTCCAAACTTAAACTCAAACTCAAAACATCATAGCCGGGACCACTCAGCCATTGACAGACCCGCAGATTATGTGACATGTTAGGGGTTGAATTCTGAAAACAACGTGTTAAATAGTGTCTCCTTCTGTCCTATAATTCGGCTTGCCTGTCGTCTTACTTTCTTCTTCCACAACGCGACAGTTATGGTGTCGATACGCTTTCTGTAAATTCAAAACACCACAAATTGGAGGTTCAGGTCTTAACACAAAACGTTAAACAGCGTCTCCTTGTATAATCCGTCTCTATTCTGTCTATCGTATTTGCTTTCTCCTAGCACAATGTGGCAATTTCCGAGCCGATGTGTTTTCTCCAAACTCGTACTCAAAAATTGCACAGCCGTGACGCGTGATTTCTTTTTTCGTACCCACTTTACCAAATTCAGGAGCGTGGCAGCAACAGCTCCAACATATTACAGGGGTGTTCGATGACGTTCAGAGTCATTTTAAGTTTAGGGTTAGGGTTAGGGTGCACAGTCCAGAGATTGCAGCACCCATGGCAGTGTTCGGTAGGACGAGAAATGCCTTGGCCGATGACCTGTTTAAGGGTCTATTGCTGCCCCGCTCCTGAATTCTTTAAAGTGATTGCGAAAAAAAAAATCGTGCAGCCGGGACCCCCCACATAAAATCCAGATACTTGCCTCTGACAGCCGGCGGATTACGAGGTCAGGGTTAAATTCTTAAAACAAAGTGGTCAATAGGGTGTCCTTCTGTTCTGTACTTTGGCAATGTTCGATCCACTGTCTTGCTTTCTCATATCACAATGTGACCCTTATTGTGTCGATGTACTTTCTCCAAACTTAAACTCGAACTCAAGAACTCCACAGCCAGGACACCCCAACACAAAATGTCCACTTTTGCCCCAGGTCCCAGAAATCCTACAAGAGTTTTGAAACGGGTCAGTGTCCGGAACTCGGAGCGCATCAACCCGCCATGTGCTCACGCCGCCCTTGCAAGAGCCACTGGGAAATTAGACTTCATTACACCGTTCATTAATGTTCGTATCTACCCTGGCCCCTACTCCTTACCCCTCATCCCATGCCCTACACCCTGTCGCTCTCATAACCATGTTTGGTATCATTTTATCAACATTCTACTCAATTTGCTGCTTCTTTCTGTTCTTCGACTTGTGTTCATCTTTTTCTTTCTCGATATAATCGTTTACCAAAGTAACACTTTGTCTTATTTAGAAGTAATTTTGTATTGTCTCTCTGTGTGTCTTTCTGCCTGCCTCTCTATCCGTTTATTTTTCTTTACATGATGCCTCTGTCGCTTTTTCGGCATGGGTCTCTCTCTGTCTATCTGACTGTATCCTCTCTCTCTCTCACTTTCACATTCTCACCGTCTCTTCACATTCTCTCTTTCTCTCTCCCTCTCTCTCTCTCTCTCTCTCTCTCACTCTCTCTCTCTCTCTCTCTCTCTTTCTGTGTGTTTGTGTGTGTGTGTGTGTGTGTGTGTGTGCTTTTATCTTCTGAAGAAGGTTATCGCTTTATTGGTAATATTATTATTAATATTTTTCTCTTAATCAGGAGCAATGTTGCTCCATTCTGTGGTCCCCATCTCTTGTCACCCAGTAATAGATCTCTTCAATTATCTTGTAATATGAAACTTTATACATGTCATACAGGTCGTGTGTGTGTGTGTGGGTGTGGGTGTTTGTTTTTTTCTTACCTATTAATGTCGGGACGTGTCTGAATATGGGATAGCATTAGGTGAATTGGTATCCATACTCGTAATGCAGTATTAAGTGTACAATGTGCATGTAATTAACAATTTTATTGATTATTAGACGATCCTGTGACCCGTTGAATGACCCTGTGAGAGAATACGTTTTTATGTTTGGACTTGAGATAGAATATACGTTTCAGGGGATGCAGTGGTCTAGAGGCAAGGTGCTCGCCTCTCATGCCGAAGGTACCGGGTTCGGATCCTGGTCGGTGCAGGCATGTTGGAATTTTGGGATTTTTCTCCTATTTTCCTGTCCCTGATCCTGTGGTAGGTTAGAATCGAGCACCTAGTCTTCTCGGATAAGGGCGAAAAAATTCGGAGGGTCCGTGTGTACGTTGCGCTAGTTAAAGATGCCGTGTTAGTTGGAAATAGATAAGAGCATGTCGAACAGGCCCGGGCAAAATTCTAAGAACGAATCCCTACCTTAACAAGAAAAATCAACACAAGAAAAGTGAGGTGCAAATGCCAAGTGAAGCGGAAACTCCTTAAATAAAGAGCTAAAGACAAAAATAAGTTCAGTTGGACATGGTCCCGATAGAGATTCGAATCTTTCATTTCTTAGATACAGGTGAAGCAGAACCAGCACTACCGTGGACAAACAAAAACGGTTTATGAAAATATAAAGCTGAACAGTGAAAACAACGTAGTATAATTATTACCAACATTCCCTCTCTGTATCGCCATTTTAGTGTATCAGCTGGATGGGGCAAATGGAGCCAAAAAGATTCATCCACGGGGGCGAACGGCCATAGCTAAACATGCCTGGATTATGAAATAGGTGACAGCAATCGTGAATAAGTAGCTTTTCTAAGGATGAAAGGAAATCCAAAGGCCCCTACCCTATTTGTTCTCCCAGATTAGCTCGAAGGACTGTATATATAGAGTCATCAATGTACCTAAAATACGTTAACCTTTATATAATTGAGAATGCGTAAACATCCAGTTGCAATCTAGCTGTCGTTAATCGGTTTCACTTGGAAACTCTTCCTACTGAAACACGTCGAGATGACTGGGAAAGAGGCCCATTATTTTATTAACATCTTAACTTAATAACAGCCATTTTATTATAAAATACAAATGAAAATGTTGCTACAGTCAGCATTTTATCAAATAGTATCATCGTTTTACTGTTTAGGAATAAACGTCCTTAAAAGTTAATGCTGTTTTGAGAGAGGAAAAATAATTATGCTGGACCGTCATTATTAAATTTTCATTGAGAGTAGAATGTCGTCTAGACAGTTTCACGTTTCATGTGGGCGTGTGTGTCCTCTTAAGTGTGTGTATGTTTGTCGATTTGATGTTTCCTGGTGTTTGTGAATGGATGGAGGAAGAGGATTTCAAAGAGAGAGACAATACAAGTCTAGCAGCGAGGGGTTAATTAGCACTTACGCAAATAGCGCATTCAGCCATTCCTGCTTGATACCAGTTTTGAAACAGACACGAACTTCCATTATATCATCTGTTGGGACCAACCTTTGTCAGTCTCATAATTACTGTATGAGGTCCAATTTAACTACATAGTTCACAAAACTGTGGCAAAGCAGATTTAACCCAGTGCTGTTATGGATCTTATTCTAGCCAAAGAGTTCTGAGTTTGAGTTTGGACAAAGTACGTCGACACGATAACGGCTACATTATGCTAGGAAGATGCCAGACGATAGACACAATAATTCGAAGGGCATTTGCCATATTTTAGTGTACGATGTTTTGCCAATTTTGAGGTCTTGTCGTGAAAGTGGTTCTCTCACTCTTAATTTCATCATGCATAAGTGTCACTCCAATCGGTTAAAAACATTTTGATATATATTATGTGTTTGTGACTAATGCTTTATACGTTTTAGCCTCCTCATTTTCTCAGAAAAGCAAAACTCCACATAAAACAATAATTTATAGCAAATACACGACGAATTATAACAGAATGATAGGACAGAAGGAGAGTTAACCAGAAGCGCCCACCAACCACCCGATCAGCCGAAAGGACGTACATGTAATTTGTACTGAACAATTAAGTACTGGCCTGATTTATACCTATGGGTGTCTCACCCTCCTAATTTCACCTCTCAGTATTTCTGCCCTCCTCTCCTGCCATCCGACTCTCCTGCATATCTTGCTTTACGAGATAATTTGGCTGCTGTGGGCTATGATCAAGTAATTAATGCCTGCTGATGAGACAAGTTATTGAATTTGCAAGCTTTTATTCAGGGTAATTGCCATCAGCATGTGCCAGTCGTGCCCCCAGGGGGAGGGGCGGGAGGATGAGTTGCTGTGGGTCCAGATCTGGGTGGAGTCAACTTGGGGGCACTTTGGCTCACCGTCAGAGAGGTAGAGGGAGGGAGAGGGTAGGTGAATAATCTCATTTCGCCCTGCGTACCATTGTCTATGACTGAGCTGTAAGCAATACGGTTTTCATTGGACAAATATTAAATCTTACATAAAAGGCCGTGGAAAAACAAATAGACACACACGCAAAGACGTTCAAACACATACACAGATACACTAGAGCGTGAACATACTCACACACACACACGACCACACATGGAGAACCAGGAAACGCGGCTGGGGTCAGAGTAATCTGTTATTAAAAAATCAATCGCTGCTGATTGCAATAAATAAGCAGTTTAATCACTTTTCATTATTAGTTATTTTGTACAGCGGTAGCGGCTTCCACTCAGGGTATAACGCATAGAGCATTGTTTGGTAGATCGAAATCTGACCTCAAACACAAGGCTAGAAGACAAAGACACCGTGTTGTATTGTAGCAACTGGACGGAATGTCTGGACTGATTCTGCGATATTTCTTCAGGTCACTTCATTGTATACTATCTATAGATCTGTTAGTGACTGCCTGTTTGTACCAATAGTACACCAGTGGTAAGTATGTCATGGGGAGATAATGCAAAGAAATAAGAGAAAAAAGCTACCAAGTCACTCGAATCGATCTAACTTGTTTTGCCTCCCTTTTAGGATAAGATTTTGATTATGGGGGTTATGAAACAACTCTGCACGGGGTTGATTCAAAGAATAATCAAGTCTGAGTCAGTACCGACGCAACTCAGACTTTCACTCAATGCACCATGGTTCTGAGTGAGCTCGAGCAATGCAGCAAGCACGACTGCCTCCACCAAATTTATGCTGTTCTTTCTTTCTTCGTTTTTGTCTCCAGCAGAGGTCCATGACTGTCTTCAGGCCTTTATCTCTGGAGCTCCACTGCCCTTGGCATTTACGCCTCACTTTTCTTTCTTTTGTTTTTTTTTTTCTTCTTGTTTCTGTTTGTTTTTGTCTTAGGGACTAGTTTTTTAAGAATGTTGCCCGGGCAGAGGCCTTGTTCGGCCTTCTCTTCTAGTCTTTCAACTGCTAACGTGCCCAACGTGCACACATGCCCTCCGAGTTTTGGGTCCTTATCCGAGAAGACTAGGTGCTCGATCCTACCCCCCCCCCCCCTAAATAATCCAACATGCCTGCACTTACCGGGGTTCGAACCCGGTACCTTCGGAATGAGAGGCAAGCACCTTGCCTCTAGACCACCGTGCCCCCCTAATGGATTATTAATGTGACACAAGCAAGTTCTCTCGATCAAAACATCCTGTTGTTTATCTTGGCGTCCAGCACACAGTAATTTTTGGTGTACGGAGACCAGTCGAAGACAGAGTCCAGTCCCTGGACAGACACCAGGTGGCCGTGTTTCCCTGGTAGCTACGACCACCTTCCATGTGACCGCCAAGCAACAACAATGCGTCAAACGCAACTTTTCTGCACGGTTTCTTTCTTATCTCACCTTTCTCTCTCTCTTTCGCCCTCTCTGTCTCTCTGTCTCTCTCTCTGTCTCTCTCTCTCTCTCTCTCTCTCTCTCTCTCTCTCTCTCTCTCTCTCTCTCTTTCTTTCTCTTTCTATTGTCTTTCCGCTTTCAGAAGTTAGATAAGAAATTCAAGAAGAATTCACAACACGTCATTAAACTATTTATTAATGTGTTATCTTAGACTCGGACTGGCAAAGCAGGACTCTAAGTGGTACAATGTTACTTAAGTAGCGTACGTTTAATGTATATTTTTGCATCCCCGATGAAGCGGGATGTTCTATTTTCTAAGGATTAATAAATAATAAATTCGTTAAGGCATTTCCAATCATTACAAAATAATGCGAAATACGGTATCGATACCTAATCCGTACCTAAGCACAATGTTGCCCATATCTCCACTACAACAGCCTCAAGTGGTACTCCATCAGTAAAGTCTGGCAACATCCCCGGGCGAACTCGCGTCTCGATGCCTGCGTTCTGCCCTGGGGGTTCTTGATCTATTGTTAACGAAAGGGTTTCCGATCTGAGACTTGAGCAGCCCCCTTGTGACAGCTAGAAGGTGGAGTGTCGCCCTCTGTTGGCCGAACTGTCCCAACTGTCTGTCAGTTTGTTTGTCCCTCTGTCTAATGGACGTGTGCCATCCCTTTCCATATCTGCCGGCAATGTCTTTCTCTCAGCACGTACGCCTTGCAGTTATCTCTATGTATTCAAAAATGGCTGAGTGTCTTGGTTCCTCAACGGTAAAACCCTCTTGTTTTGCCATCGCTTTTAATTATCGATCTTTGCATTCTGTTACCCGTGCCTGATACAGTTCTCTGCTTAACTGTGTGTTTGTGAGTGCGGACTTTGAAAATGTCAACACTCCGTTCAGTTTGCTCTAATGCTGTTCATGACGGTTATCCACTGCTCCTTCCCTGACTCTTACACACAAATGAACGTCCTTGTCATCCAAACCTAGTCTGGCCATCATCCCTATGTCAATCCGAGGTAAATTTGTACAGAAATTTTGAAGGGTTGGTAGGATAGGTGTATGGGCGGACTCCTTATATTAAATGTCGTAGCGAGCGGATTAGGAACTCAATCCTCAAGTTATATTTCCGTAGGATTTCCGACCCGGAACCTACGTTCTTTTTCTTTTTTAGAAAAAAAGTATCTTCATTCTTTTTATAATGGATTGTTTGACTACGCTGAAGTTCTTTCCTTCTGTCATAATATGCAGCCTGGCTAGAAATTTCTGCCGGGTTACTTCTTGAGACCTGTAGTTTCTGATTGATTGATTGTCTGTCTATGTGTCTTTGTGCATGTGTCTCTGTCTGTGCTTTATCTGTGTGTCTCCCTGCGTTTGTTTGTCTGTCCGTCCGTGTTTTTGTCTGTCTGTATGTCCGTGCTTTGTCTGTCTGTGTGTCTCAATGAGTCTGCGTCCGTTTGTCGGCCTATGTGTCCTGTCTTTCTGCCCAGGTGAGTGCCTGCATGCCTGTCCGTATTCTATCACATGTTCGCTTGTCTGTATGGCTGTTTCTCTGTCTGTCTGTCTGTCTGTATGTCCACCATGGTTCTTTTCTCAAAGCAGTGGTGGCTGTCCTTCCTGGGCGTTACATGTTCCCAGTTAATTGTTTTCCTGTGTTCGTTCTCTCTCACAATATTCACTCCCTCCCTCGCACAGTGTGTGAAGTTTTGTCATTCTCACACAGTTACATCTTGTCCCATGCACATCTCCTGTCGTATATAATGATACTACTACAGCCTTTGCCCGCCGTTTTGTCACTGTGCACATACATTTTCCTTTACATACACATCCTAGTACCTTGTCTCTCTCTCTCTCTCTCTCTCTCTCTGTCTGCCTGTCTGTCTGTCTGTCTGTCTCTCTCTCTCCCATCTTTGCTTTTGATATCATACTTTTGTCTACTTTCATAGCGTCTCTCATACCTTAACAACGTGTCTCTCTCTTTCTTTCTCTCTCTCTCTCTCTCTCTGCCTCTCTCTCTCTCTCTCTCCTCTCTCTCCTCTCTCTCTCTCTCTCTCCTCTCTCTCCTCTCTCTCCTCTCTCTCCTCTATCTCCTCTCTCTCCTCTCTCTCCTCTCTCTCCTCTCTCTCCTCTCTCTCTCCTCTCTCTCCTCTATCTCCTCTCTCTCCTCTATCTCCTCTCTCTCCTCTCTCTCCTCTCTCTCCTCTATCTCCTTATCCCTTCTTCCCTCCCATCATCCTTCAGTCTCTCTCTCTCTCTCTCCCTCCCTTCCCCCCTTCCTCCCTCCTCGACTGTCTCCAATCTGTTCCTTCCTTCTGTTCTATTTTCTTACTGTCTATCGTTTCCGGTTTCTCTAATTAAAAACCCAGTCTGAATGCCCTCTCTGTACTCACAGCTGTTTAGGTCTTCGTCACCTAAGACTGACCTGAAAACCTCATGATCGAATATTGAGTTATGTACGTGAGCATGTGTGTATATGGTGTATATGTGTACATGTGTGTGTACATAATTGTGTTTGCACGCGTCTGTGTCTGTCATTGGCGTCGTTGGCTCGGGGATGCCGGCAATTTGGTTCCCTGTCTCCAACACAAGTGATTTGTCTCGCGAGATAGTTTGTCAATCTCACTTAGTAGATGTGTCTCCTGCCCCTTGTACGTGTGTCTATTCCTGGCCACAAAATAAGCCGTCATCAAAGCTAAAGTCAGGACTGATACAAAAATCATTGTCTGGCACTCTTTGTGCGTGGCTAAACAGGGAAAACTTCCAACTTTCTGCCCGGGGTTTCTTACTTGGACTTAGGGGCAAAAAAAAAGTCAATCAGAAAATGGAAACAATCCTTTGACTTTTCTTTTTCCAAAAATGTCTGTATCCTGTTGTAACAGCTGAGGTTGTTCTAGCACGTTATAGTAGGGGGGAGTTAGTTGATCTAACTACAACCCTTTAGAAAACGAAACTATTACAGCTGTAAAATAAATAAACACGAGATCCGACGACAGATTAAATAATACTAAAGTTTAATAACTGTATAGTGAACAATAAATTACCAGGAAGACACCAGCGAAACTAAATATCTACGCCACACAAAAGGAAACTCACTTACTCACCGACCAACCACTCACACAGGTCTATATATATATAAACATTCCTACAGAAAGTTCCCGAAATAAACGTTACCTTTGCCCTCGCACAAACTAACCAATCACGCATCAATACGTCATCAGGTTACATCACTCAAGGCCAAATCTGGCGTAAACATTCGTATCCACAACGTTATCGAATATTCGGGAACATACTAATATTTACTGAACGAGTCAAAACACCTGACAACAAGCGAGCGAGGAAAAAAACTACTCACTAGAAAAGAAGGTCAGGTCACGGAGTACAGTACACTCTGGCGGTTGTCAACAATAAAATGGAAAAAGTAGTGGACACATGCTCAGCCACCAGCACAACAACAAAACCGGGGGAGGGCAAGGGGTAGCCCGCAGATGCTACACAACTCCCCAATTTAAGTTGAATATCTTTCAACTCCAAAAACATTATACAGCGTCTGCACTATCGTGAAATAATTTTATAGCACTCCCAATCTCACAAAGGTAATTGCTAATTCTATTACAATTAATAACAATTTCAGTGTCTTCCCGAATGTCATCACAAATACAATACAATGCAGTGTACTTTGCATCACTAATACCATAACTAATACAATACCGTCATTGCTTCCCAATAGTAAACAGTAGGCCTATTAGTCAAAATAACACAACGCCACCACTGTGGTGAAACAATGGTCAATGATATTATTACAAATCATATAAGGTGAAACGATGGCCCATCGTTTACATAATGCTTCGTGCACGAATCATAGCATATAACTTGTTGTACATAACATGGTTATCTCCAAAATGTATAACTCATACGTACAATGGCAAAAATACCAATACATACCGACCACTGATTAGGGTCTTTCTTCATCATATTAGGTCAAAACAAGTTACAACATTGCAATATAACACAAACACTGCTTGCTCGCAGTCCCCATTTGGGTTACATTTTCCAAAAATTACACCAAGTTCCATTGGTAACTAATATGACATAGCATAAAATCAAAATGTGACTAACACATCATGGCTCTCTATCAGCCATCAATTCAATATTCAGTCACAGATGAACTGTGTCCCCAATTACAGTACAATACTGCCGTCCTAGAAATTCATCTAGTAGGCAAAAATATGGGTTACAATGCATTTCACTGATAGTGTACTACTTTAAAATACCCTGCTCAGCAAATCGGCACAGACATTTTCTCTGCCTTTTACGTAGTGAATCCTGAATCGATAAGACTGTAAAAATAAACTCCATCGTAATAACTTTGGACTGTCAAACTTGGCAGAGTTCAGAAACTCTAATGACCGATGGTCAGTTTGGAGCACAAACTCCTTTCCATACAAATACAAAGTAAACTTTTTTACAGCCCAAACAATAGCTAAACATTCGCGCTCTGAGACCGAATATTTTGTCTCACGAGGCAATAGCTTACGACTAGCATATGCCACAGGGTACAACTTTCCCTCGTGTTCCTGCATAAGACTAGCGCCTAATCCGCGATCTGATGCATCAGTTGCTAAGACAAACTCTTTGGAAAAATCTGGCAAACATAACACGGGTTTGGAGATAATGACATTCTTCAAAGAGGTGTACGCTTTCTCCTGCGTTTCATCCCACTGAACTATATTGGGCTGACCCTTTCTAAGTAAATCAGACAATGGTGATGCAATCGCTGAAAAGTTAGGAATAAATTCATGGTAATATCCCACTAATCCTAAGAATGCTTTCACTTCCTTCTTAGTGGTGGGTCTGGGTGCGTCTCGTACCTTACATACATTCTCTTCTAACAGGCCAATCATACCTTCTCCCACTGAGTGTCCAACAAAGTCTACTTCAGACGTTCCAATCAGACACTTCGATGGTCTTGCAGTTAATCCAGCTTGGTCCATCCTCTGCAGTAAGTCCTTGAGAGTCTTCACATGCTCGTCGAATGTCTCTGTATGAATCAGCAGGTCGTCCACATATGCTGTCACATTGTTCATTCCAAGGATCAATGGCTTTACGATCCTGTTCAGCGTGGCTCCTGAGTTCATCATCCCAAAAGCCATCCGAATGAATTCATAGTGTTCGCCCATGGTGACGAACGCCGTCTTGGGAATGTCTTGCTCTCGAACTTTCACTTGCCAGTATCCCTTGCTCAGGTCAATCCGAGAGAATAATTTTCCTCTCGAGAGACTCTGAAACACTTCTGATGGCGCTGCTGTCGGATGAGGGTCGAATACTGTGATCTTGTTTAACCTCCTGTAGTCGATGCAGACTCGGTTGGATCCGTCCTTCTTCTTGACGACAACAATAGGTGAAGCATAAGCTGATGAGCTCCTTCGAATGATGCCCAGCCGTTCCATGGTTCTAAGCTCCTCCTTCAAGGAGTCGCGCATAGCGTAGGGCACCGAGTATGGTCGTTGACGAACTGGTACTTCTGTCGTAAGGTCGATGCGATGTTCACCCAACTGGCAGCATCCAGGGAGATTGGTGAAGACGTGTTGGTAATCCTTCACCACATCGCAGAGTTCTTGACGTTGTTCCGACGTCAGTTGCGTTCCATACTGGACATCTCTGTAGCCTTCCTTCTGGTCCCAGCTTCCTAGGTCGGCAAGGTCCTCCGTCGTTCCACCGTTGTCGCCTTCCAGGTCGCAGTCCTCGATGACTGTCATGCTAGCTGACTCCACGGGTTGACGCTTGTCTATCAGGTCGTCCTCTGCCAGTACAGTCTCAGCACTATCACCACCGCCGTCCTTTATGGCGTTGACATGTTCAGGCGTGGTATCTCTCCTACTGTTGTCCATCCCACACATCTCGGTCACAACAGGTATCGGTTCCATTGCCACTGCTGCTGCTTTTGACGTCCTTGGAATGTATCTCTTGAGGAGGTTGGCGTGCAAAGTCTTTTCTTTTGCACCCATCTTGACTCTATAGTCGTTGACGCCGACAATTGAGACTACCTTATATGGTCCCTTCCATTGGACTAGGAGCTTGTTAGTGTTCGTCGGCAGTAGCACCAACACTTCATCTCCGGGGCGGAACTTCCTCTCTCGCGCCTTCCGGTCGTAGTAGGTCTTCTGTCTACCTTGAGCCTTGGAGAGTTCTTCCGTCGCTAACTTCCATGTGTCCTCCAGCCTCTCACGTAGTTCCATGACGTACTGGTAACTGGTCTTCGTTTCCGGCTCCTCTACGTCCTTGGTCCATAGTTGTCGTAAGATGTGCATTGGTCCTCTCACAGTTCTCCCATACAGCAACTCGAATGGGGCAAACTTGGTCGACTCTTGGGGAACTTCACGATATGCGAAGAGCAGCGGGTTGATGTATCTGTGCCACTGCTTGGGTTGCTCTGCGCACAGTCGCCTTAAGGTCTTCTTCAGTGTGCCGTTAAATCGCTCCACCAACCCGTTGCACATAGGGTGGTAGACTGTAGTGGTCGACTGTCGAATTCCCAGTGGTCTATTCGTTTCCTTCATGACATCTGACATAAACTGGGTCCCTTGGTCCGACAAGATCTCTTCGGGCACACCCAAACGGCTGTAGATGTTCACTAAGGCTTCTGCTACCGTTTCTGCGTCGATCTTCTTCAAGGGTGTGGCTTCGGGGTAACGAGTAGCGTAGTCTATGTACACTAGGATATACCGATGTCCACCTTCACTTGGGGGGTCGATAGGTCCTACTAAGTCCACGGCCACTCGCCTAAATGGTACGTCCACTACTGGCATACTCTGCAGGTGCACCTTTGGGGTCGCTCCTTTGTTCACCGTCCTCTGGCACATGTCGCATGAGCGGCAGTATCTCGCGACGTCACCTTCAATTCCAGGCCAATAAAAATTGCTCATAACTCTGTCTTTGGTTTTCTTCACGCCGAGGTGTCCTCCGACGATCGAGTCGTGGGCTACACTCAGTACATACTCTCTCAGTTTCTCGGGTAGTACCACTTGCCTTATAACCGTCGCCTGTCTCAGGTCCTTGTAGATCCGGTACAGTACTCCTCCATGTTTCTCAAAATGAACAGATTTATTGCCTCTATTAGTTGGGATTTTCTTCTGCTCTAACTTCCTAATGACTTCGTCTTCTTCTTGGAATCGGATAAGTTCCTCTCTATCCACTCCCGCGTGCCGTTCTGCCCTCGGCACCTTCAGCGACGTAGACCGGTCCTTCCTCTTCTCCTGGGCCCTCGTGGTCACCGCTCCTACCATCACCTCAGTATCAGGGTCGTACGGATCCTTCGCTCCGTCCACGTTCCCGACTACTAGGTCGCAGATGGTCTCCGGGAGACACAGCGCCGTCACTTTGCCCGTCAGGTAAGGCGTCTTCACATCGATAACAGCTTCCTCCGCCGCTAGCAAGGAGTTATCGATCCTCGCGATAAGTTTCTTCCCACCGGTGAGCTGTCCGTCGTCCACCAGTGCTCGCCGCACCACTACACCTTCACAGCCGGTATCTCTTAGGACATCTACCGCTCGATTTCCAATCAAGCAGTTCATCACTGGTAACTTCAGTTTCTCCACGGTCCTTCCGTCACTGCATCCTCCGCACGTAACAGGCACCGCTAACTGTAGCTTCCCGTCCTTCATTACCGCTTGAACGTTGATGCTGGTGTCAGCCGTCGTCGCATCCTGTCTCGACGACTCGTCCGCCGCTATCACTACGGCCGCCGCCGCCTTGTTCGGCTTGCCTCGTCCCATATCCTTCTGGGCTGGACACATCCTCCGAACGTGGCCTGGCTTTCCACAAAGGTAACATTTCAACTCACCTTTGTCGTTTAACTTTGCACGACACTCCGTCGCCTTGTGTCCCGGCCTCTGGCACCTATGGCAGACCTGTGGGCTTCTGTCTCCGTTGGGCCTCTGTCGCACTGGCCGGCTCTGCAGTCTGGCGCTCCCGCTGAGCGTCCGGTTCCTCGCTACCAGGTACGCCTCCGCTGAATCTGCGATGTCCTGTAGCGTCTTTGGTTTCCTCTCCCTCACATGGGTTGCAAGGTCTGGTGGGCAGGCATCCATGAATTGCTCTCTGACGAACAGATCTCTCACTCCTTCGTAGGTCTCCTCCGTCTTCGACAGCTTTATCCACCTCTCTAGATAGGTCTTGAGCCTGGTCAAAAACATTCCAACATCTTCTCCATCTTCAGGCTTACCTTGTCTGAACATGAGTCTGTATCCGTCCTCTGACAGGTTGTACCTCTTCTGCAACGCTTCCTTGACCTTGTCGTAGTCCTTGGCTTCGTCGATCGGTAGTCTGCAGAAGCACTCCAAAGCTCTCCCAGTCAGCAGGGCAGACAGTGATGTCGTCCAGGTGGATCTGGGCCATTCAGCTGTCTCGGCAAACCTCTCAAACCGCAGCAACCAGCTATCCAGATCGTCCTTCTTGTCCTGAAATGCAGGTAGCTTGGGTCTCTTAGAACTGGCGTGGTCGTCGGTCTTCTGCGCTGAGTCGTTGCCTCCACGTTGCTGGCGCATCCTCTCTATCTCCAACTCGTGGTTCATCTTTTCCCTTTCCAGCTGTCGTTCAGCCTCCTTCTCCTGTCGTTCAGCCTCCATCTCCTGTCGTTCAGCCTCCTTCTCCTGTCGTTCAGCCTCCTTCTCCCGAGCCTGTCGTTCAGCCTCCTTCTCCTGTCGTTGAGCCTCCAGCTGTCTTTCTCTTTCTAGGCCTTCACGGAGGTAGTCCCGTCTCTCCTGCCCAGTGAGCTCCATGGCGTCCGCTTCCTGGCTGAGCCTTCCAATAACCTCCGACATATTGTAGATAGCTTGTCGATGATATTCCTACAATAAACTATGTAAATAAATCTAATAATTTTGATCTGGTCCGTTCGAATATGGTCGGATCCCGGACGAGCCCCCAATATGTAACAGCTGAGGTTGTTCTAGCACGTTATAGTAGGGGGGAGTTAGTTGATCTAACTACAACCCTTTAGAAAACGAAACTATTACAGCTGTAAAATAAATAAACACGAGATCCGTCGACATATTAAATAATACTAAAGTTTAATAACTGTATAGTGAACAATAAATTACCAGGAAGACACCAGCGAAACTAAATATCTACGCCACACAAAAGGAAACTCACTTACTCACCGACCAACCACTCACACAGGTCTATATATATAAACATTCCTACAGAAAGTTCCCGAAATAAACGTTACCTTTGCCCTCGCACAAACTAACCAATCACGCATCAATACGTCATCAGGTTACATCACTCAAGGCCAAATCTGGCGTAAACATTCGTATCCACAACGTTATCGAATATTCGGGAACATACTAATATTTACTGAACGAGTCAAAACACCTGACAACAAGCGAGCGAGGAAAAAAACTACTCACTAGAAAAGAAGGTCAGGTCACGGAGTACAGTACACTCTGGCGGTTGTCAACAATAAAATGGAAAAAGTAGTGGACACATGCTCAGCCACCAGCACAACAACAAAACCGGGGGAGGGCAAGGAGTAGCCCGCAGATGCTACACCTGTGCAAGCAAAAATTAAAAAAGGAGGGGTGGGGGATGGGGGTGGGGGGGGGGTCGGGTGGGGGCGAGAGAGAGACAAGCAGAAAAAGCAAAACTCTCCCTCGACGTTTTTCCTCATAATATGTGTGTCCTACGAAAGAAAGAAAATCAAAAGCCAAAAAAAAAAAAAAAAGAAATAAAATCCTATGACTCTTTCTCTCAAAATATGTGTTTTCGTCGAAAGAAAGAAAGTCAGGTAGAAAAAAGACAAATGATCCTTTTGACTTTTCCTCCCACAATGTGTTTATCCTACGAAAGAAAAACAAGTTGAGGAGGAAAAAAAATAAATCGTTTAACTTTTTTAGTGGTTCCAAAATGTGTGTATCCTTCGAAAGAAAGACAGTCAGTCAGTCAGAACAATGGCTATGTCTGTGAAAAAAACATATTAAGTAAGCTGAACAACAAAAACAATGATTAGAGTTTCATTTAGATCCAAGTAGTCGACTGATGTACGGGATCTCATTCAAACTCAATGTCGTGACGTCACTTTACAACTGGTCGGCCGATCAATAATGGCCTGACACCCTCCCCCCCCCCCCCCCCCCCTACGCTAAGACTTCAAGCATCCCACCTCAGCCCTCCAACCACCCCTTGTAGTGGACCTACATTTTGGGGACCTTGAAGCTTGGACTGTTATGCGGGCAACTCGCAACCAACAAACGATAGTGCAACATTCCAATTTCACTCTTTGAGGGGTAAGCCAGACCACCGCTGGCGTAGACCCCACACTGGTGGCTCACCACCTAATTATTATGCATCACTCTAAAACACGAACTAACTGCCCACATCACCGCGGTCTGCGTTGTGAGTAGTGTTATAGTGTGATGCATAGTAATAAGGTGGTGAGCCACCAGTGTGGGGGCCTACGCCAGCCGTCGGTCTGGTTTACCCCGAAAGAAAGTTTTTTAGGGGCCTTCCGGGATTTGGGGCCCTGACGTTTAAGCATCATAAGTTCCATAGTAGACCCGCCATTGTCCACCCCCACCCATCTCTCTCCTTCCCCCCTGAAACAGTGGCGTAGCGTGGATTTCCATCGCCCGGGGGCAAGACAAGTAGTAACGCACCCCCTGATCCGTGGGCTTTTAGCCTTCCATCAGCCCAGTATGGAAGGCGCCCCAATATCAATACCAGTAGATCGGTCACACGTTGAGATGATTCTTTGCTTGCTCTATCTTCTGAATGACAGGCTTTCCAATGTGAAAAAATATTCCTCATATCGAATGAATCCTCGGTAACTTTCCAGCTCTTAAATCCAAGTTATCCCCGGCTATATCGAACTCCGCCCGTCGGTAAAATTATTGTCGAACACGTGAAAAGTCTGTGTTTGCCATGATGAAACAAGAACTTATTTCCTCAGTAACTGGAAGAGACAGATAATAAATTCCCCTGCTCGTAAATCCCGTGGTCGGGCCTGGGACTGCGTCCTAGTCACGCGAGACAGCCTGACTTGTGAGTATGGCTAGGAATGTGAAAGAGTTGTCCCCCACCCATCTCTCTCCTTCCCCCCTGAAACAGTGGCGTAGCGTGGATTTCCATCGCCCGGGGGCAAGACAAGTAGTAACGCACCCCCTGATCCGTGGGCTTTTAGCATTCCATCAGCCCAGTATGGAACGCCTTACCCCCGAACACATGTATTGTATTTTAAGAAGACACCAATGTAATTTAAAGAAAATGCATTCAGTCCTGGGAAGGATGAATGACAACAGGGTGGCAAAACACTGCACTGGATAGCAGGCAAGGACAGGAAGGAAAAGAGGACGACAGGGAAGAATGTGCCAAGACGACATGAAACAGAGGAGGAACATAATGGATGAGGAAAACATTAGACAGAAAAGAATGAAGAATCGTTATCGGCTACAACCTTCAGGGAGGAACAATGACTGGAAGAAGAAGAAGGAGATATTCAAATTTATTTAAATGATAAGGCTTTAATATGTGCATTTTTTTTCAATGACAGCATTGGAATGTTCGTTGGAATGACAATAATGCTAGGTTACTCAATACTTCTTGGCTCATTGTAGCTTTCTTTTAATATTTTGATTAACTGAAGTTTGGAGACACTTCTTTCACAACTGGCAGTGGAAACTACAGAATAGAGATACTACCAGAAGCGACATAGAGCAGGAATACGTCATCAATTATGTCTACCTTGTGCCATATTGGGTGGGATCAATTGTTGATAACTAGGCACTCGCGCAACGATGTTTAATATAACATCAGATAGTATGTATATACATAGAGAAAGATCTCACTTCCCCCAAATCGCGAAACTAGCTCACGGCGGTAACAAGAATTAAAACAGAAAGTCTTCACCAAAGGCTGTGCGTATCTCTTTATTGTGATTTGTTCATATTTTTAGGGTTGATTGAAACCAATGAGTGCCGTTTGTAAGCTCTTACTCCCCGGGGAAATGTACAAACGGGTATTGTTTGCCGATGTTCAAGTCAAGTGAAGTTGCATTTCATCCAAAATGGCGGTGCTCATACTTCCTGTAGACACACAACACGGACTTCTTTCGCATCTGGTAGTTCCCTATTCTGTGGTGGAAACTGAGAGTTTTGAAATTTTTTGCCTCCCTAAGAATGTTGCGCCCTTGTGGGCCCGCCCACGCTCCGCCACTGCCCGAAGATCCGGGTCTTAACTAGGCTTGAGCATTGTCCTTTAGCCCTAAATTCCACGCCTACCACAGTTTTTATGTGGCTATAAATGTGCTACGTCCCAGAAAATTGTCTCCCCTACTTCTCTGTTGAGCCAATCAGATCTTCTACTACTTCTTTTTAGCCAGTATTTTTTTTCGCTTTTTTTTGTGTGTGTGTGTGTGTTCTTTTTGCTCATCTTTCTTATGTTTTCGCTCAGTCTTTTCCTAAAGCCGAAGTTTTTTGTTGTTTTTTTCCCACTGTTTTCAACAGAATGTTCTCACCAGAATTAGAAACCGTCTCAAGTTCTAAATTATAGAACCCGAGTTTCTAAATCTGCTTACTAAAAAACAGAACGGATCTCATTTTGTTTTGTCTAGCGGCTGAAAAAGGAAACAATCGAATTTGAACGTGAAAAATAACAGAGTGCCGTCGTGAAAAAACAACTAATTGAAACGAAAAAAAAAAAAAAAACGGAAATACGGATGTGAAAAATAACCGTTTATTTTACGAGTGTGAGAAATAACCAAATATGGACCTGAACAATAACCGAATACGGACGTGGAATATTCACAGATGGCGTAATGGAAGATGTGAATGTGTGTATCGCCACGGAACAGAATTAATGTACGTAAAACAGCCTTTTAATATTGTGGATTTTGCACCAATAACTTTAAACACAAACATTATATAAATCTCTCTATGCCTGTGTGGTGGTGAAACTTTCTTTCAGTTGCCCCGCTGCTATCAGCGTGGATGGTCAAGAGTTAGAGCGAATGCACCAGGTGCAAGAAGTCCTGGGCACGAATCTTGCTCGGAACAGAGTCTAAACTAACCTGAGGTGTTACTAAGGCACATGTCTCTGATAACCAGTCTTACTGCACTGAAAAGCGTTCAAACTACTTGGAAAACTAATCAAAACAACGAAAAGCAAAACAAAATTAGTTCTTTCTGTAATTGTAATTTTTAGTCAATCTGTATACACACCTACCTCTTCTATCTTATTGTTCTGTTCTTCTCTACTTGTCTTTCTCACATATCTCTTCAATGCATCTGTTTTTTTCTGTTGTTGTTGTTGTTTCTACAGTCTGCCTGCATCCTTGCCTGTTTTTGTAGCGTCTGACAGAGTAGATTTCTCACCGTGAAGACAAATGACTCGTCCTGAACTTTGGTAACTATTGAGCCAGCAGCTCACAGACTGTGAAAGTGGTTCAGACTGAAGGTCTGCTGGTTACAAATTGCTGGTGTCTGTATCCTTTCTCTGGCTTTGTCAGACTATTTTCTCTTTCTGTCTTTCCCTGTGAGGGCTTTTGGTGATTTTTCTCATCGTAGACTATCTTGTCGCCTTTGCTTCGGTCAGCAATATTCTTTTTCCTTCATTATTCCTTCTCTCCTTCCCCGTCTCTTTCTCTCTCTCTCTCTCCCCCTCTCTCTCTTATTTTTTTTCTCTCTCTTTCTCTCTCTCTCTCTCTTCCTCTCTTTCTTTCCTATTGTTTTCTTATTCCCTCTTTTACTCTTTCTTTCTTTCTCTCTCTCTTCCTTTTCTTTCCCTCCTGTCTCTTCTTTTCTATTTTGATATGGTCTATCATTCTCTGTATCTGGTTTTCAGTCACCATCTTTTCCATCCTCACTCGCCTAACTATTCCCTCAGCGGCACTTCTGTGTTCTTCCTTTTCTTTTTTTCTCAATCTCGTATCCTCGGGTTTTCCAACATTCCCTCTCCCTCCATCCGTTCCTCTCTCTACCTGTCAATTCATCCTCCTTCTTTCGTTTGTTTCTGTCTTACATTCCTGTACCAGTTTTCAACCGTCTTCTCTCTATTCCTCCTTCTCTAAGTTCCCATCAATTTCATTGTAATGTTTTCGCTCACCCCACCCACCCCCTTCTTCCTCAAATCCCCTGCTGATCACAACAACTCTTGACACAAACGCCCGCAGATAAACATAAACACTGCGAGTATGGCGGCTACCCTACTTCCGGTAATTTGTGTTGACATGCGCATATACGTCTGGGCTTGAAAGTGTTGATGCCTGTATCCGACATATTCATTTTTGTTCCAACGGTGGCTACATAACCGTTACGTTTGTGTGTGTGTGTGTGTGTGTGTGTGTGTGGGTGGGTGTGTGGGTATGTGTGTATGTGTGTGTGTGTGTGTGTGTGTTTTCTGTCGCTCTCTACCTGATCTGGGGGGTGTCTTTAAACTTTTCATCTCAGTTTTTGTTTAAGTGATTTTTGACAATTCCTTGTATCCCTGTGATTGGCTGTCCGGCGATTATAATATTAGGCTAGCTGCGCACAAAGCGAATTGGTTTGCATTGCAGTCCCATCGAATTTTTTATATATTTTTTTAAATCTCTGCAAATGATTGGAGATGGACACACGTGCCAGCCTCGCTCTCATTGTAGAGTCAACGTGGACACGAAACTAACACACGACTGAAACAGGACAGCAGGTAGCATGGTTTCAGGTCTTTGTTTTTAAGAGGATCACTGCCCTTAGCATTTACACTTCGCTTTTCTTGTTCTTATTAATTTTATCTTTTCTAGTGTTTCTTCTGTTGGTTTCTTGCTTCTTGCTTTTCTTCTGCCAGGTCTTCCGCGTCCTGTTTTTGTTCTCCTGCATCTTTTCCTTCCTCCTCTTCAGTTTACTTCTTATTCTCTTCCTTCGTCTTGGATTTTGAAAGGGCTGTCTATTCTGGCACCTAAAGACAGTTATGGGTGAGGAGAGGCAAGAGTTCTAACTGGGGATGGTTTGGTAGAAGGGATATGAGTTAATTTTGTCCATAAATGTGTCCACCTGGCCTTGAAAGTAAAGATAGAGACAGGAGCGTTTGTAATAGCGAAACTCATTCTTTCATGACCCGCGAGTAGGTCGGAGATGGCTATAACGTCCGAGCTTTGGGCTATAAGTAATAAATAACACTGGTAAATAATGATAAATTCGGGAACGGACAGAGGTCCGGTCTGTGTCGGTAGGGACAAGGTGGTCTAGAGGCAAGGTGCTCGCCTCTCATGCCAAGGGTCCCGGGTTCTAAACCCGCGCTGTGCAGGCATGTTGGAAATTGGATTTTTCTCGTGTTTTCAAGTCCCTGGTCCTATTGGGGGGTAGGATCGAGTAGTTCTTGGAAATTGGATTTTTCTCATATTCTCAAGTCCCTGGTCCTATTGGGGGGTAGGATCGAGTACCTAGTCTTCTCGGATAAGGACGAAAAAATTCGGAGGACCCGTGTGCACGTTGCGCACGTTAAAGATACCTTGGCAGTTGGAAATCGTAAAGAGCAGGCCGAAAGGCCGCTGCCCGGGCAAAATTGAAATTAATAGATTAAAAATTTATCCATATCGTCTCCCCCCGCCAGAACAAGAAATAATAAAAACAAGTAAAGTGAGGTGTAAATGCCAAGGGCAGCGAACCTCCTAAAATAAAGACATCAAAACAAGGTCCGGTCTTTGTGGCATCGGCTTTGCCAGGTTAATGAGACTGATTTATGTCTTATACCTGCCAGGTATGTGTCTTAATTAGAATGTTTACCCTTCACTAACATGTACAAAGTGCATACATTACGTACATACTGTGAGAGGTGGGGCCGTGAGACAGGAAGATTAGGCGTGAGACAGGGGAATAGACGGCGTAATAGAGAGAGATTAACACATAGATAGATAGATAGATAGATAGATAGATAGATAGATAGATAGATAGATAGATAGATAGATAGATAGATAGATAGATAGATAGATAGATAGATAGATAGATAGATAGATAGATAGATAGATAGATAGACAGATGAATTGATGGGTGGGTAGACGGACGGCCGGAAGGACAGGCAGTCAGACAGACAGATAGATAGATAGATAGATAGATAGATAGATAGATAGATAGATAGATAGATAAAGCTTAAGTAGCGACGCCCATTATGACATGATATATTATGATACAACATCAGCCATACAATAACAGGAAGTCAGCTGACAGTTAAGCTGGCAGGGATCAAGGAAGATGACGCCAGGGAGTTATTATTTCCCGCATACCAAGTCTTTAATCTCGCACAATCCCACTCTACGGCACAGAATTTACTAGTGCAAAGAGCGAGGTGTTTTTTTGTTTTTTTTTGCCCGCGTTTAAATATGAGATATGGACTATGCAGTGAATTCGCTTCCGTGTCGCCTTGGACAGTTTTGCGGAGGGTTAGCCTAGTTTCCATGAAATATGAAAGGCAGTTAACGCGGATGCATTATGTTCTTTATAGGTTTTTGTCATCTTCTCGGCTCTCCCGGAAAGACGAAACTGACTTCATTGAACAAAGCTGCCGGGAACACATTGAAAGCGAAACAAAAGCGAAGCCACTGTGTTTGGGCTCTTATACTCGTGTCTTTACAGAAAATATACTACACGGTTTATATTATGCATACGAATATAATGTAATAAGGCAGATAAGGAACAATGGTCATTTTGCTAATATTAACTGGATGCTCATTCTCTTTTGGGGAATAGCACCTCATTATGTCACTCTTTGTTTGCTTGTTTAGTTTTGTTTTGGCGTCCATCTTTTTCGGCGAGGCACCCATACGCAGCTGTGTTGCATTGCAGTCGCGTCATCTAGGCGACTGAATACTGAGATGCGCACACATGCGAGACATGAGTACATTGCAAAGTCGATAGGGACAAAGCATCAGGACATGACCTCAACATGACAAAAAGTCACATTTAGAAAATAGATCTATTCCAGTGAATGGAGTTGCTCATACATACATAGGAGACAATATGGACCCATGGTGTAGACGATAGGAACATAAATTATGAAGACATGACCTCAGCACCACGGAAAATCACATTTAAAAAATAAATTTATGCCAGTGAATGGAGATGCGCGTACATGCGACACAGGTACACAGCGTGTAGTCTGAAACACGAAACTGAGACACCACTCCAACACGTCAGCAAGTGCATTCTTTAAAATCGAGACGAATGACACATGCAAGACATGGGCACATTGCAATGTCGATAGGAGTATGAACGGACCAAGACACGATTCCAATACCAGAGCAAGTCGCATGTGCGGGCCTGACATTACTGTACCTTTTCACTCCGGCATCCTCGAACATAAACGTACTTACATACATGGACTGTGTCCGACCCACAACACACACACACACACACAGCGAAATAAACACACTCAGTCACCCACACACACACACATACACACACGGACCGAGCCTTACCCAACACACGCACTCACACACTCATACATATACACGGACCAGCCCCACCCCAAACACCCATGCACTCTCCTTCTCACACACACACATACGACCACACAAATCTCGCTATCTCATCAATCACTGCCTATTCCAATAGGAGAAGACACCAGGGGAAACTTTGCCTGAGATTCCACAAGGGGCCGATCTCTCTCCCTTTCAGTAACTCCCTCCATCCATTGTCTCTTGTCGATATTGTCCTATCGTCTCCCGAGTCCCAGACTACCAGAGCAAGAAATAGCCATGATTTGGTCTTATTGGCTATCGGATTCACTTTGGTACAATCTAGCTTAGGATCGAGAGAGGACAAGATAGAGGGAGTGGGGGAGTGGGCAATGCGAAAGGGGGAAGAAAATGAGCCTAGCGGAAGGTCGAAGCCAATTTGGGAGAGGTTATCTTGCTCTGCTCCCGAACTTACAGGTCCTGATCCAGCCCGGCTTGACGGGAATTGTGATGGATTGATTTGTCCTACGGTATGGAGAAACACAACTGCTAAGAGATCTAATCCTTTTGACCCGCAGGTAACCTCAAAATGTAGCGGGTGATTTTAGAATGGGCGGAATCAACATCGATTTCCTCGAAAGCCGCATTTTGAATTTTTGGGGCCTACTTAATACATTAATTTTCACCAAGCGAAGATGAAGCAAATTTAATATCAGGCTAAAGTCTCTCCAGACCATCCCATAAGGCTCAGTGTGAGGTATCAACCTATGCAAAATTTCGAAATAAAATCAAGTCACAGTTTTCGTCAAAATCGATGTTGATACCTCTTATTCTAAAACAGCGCACTATAGCCTATGAATTATGGTATTTAGTATGACTAGTGCATGCATGCCCATGATACCTGTACATTATAATTACAACAGCAGAGAATGGTACCAAGAGAATAATACTTGAAGAGCGTTTTTTCCAAAACCGGTTAAGTCAAATGCTGCATGAGTTATGGCCTATTTCAGATACTCGTTCAGAATGTGTGTAAGTCGCGGTGTAAGTGTTCAGTTAAAGCTGAGCCCTTACACCGCGTCTTACATTAATTTTGAATGACTATCTGAAAGGGGCCATAACTCATACAAAATTTGACTTACTCTGTTTTGGAAAAGCTCTTCACTTGTGTAAATTAAAGTCATCAATAAATATTTCATAATAATATGTATGCAAAAGTATCTGGCAACGCCTTTGAACCTGCGCCCAACTTAGTTCACCCCGCATATTTCAGCTATTTAAAAACAAAAAAGGAATGAGGATTACGGCACTGTCCACGTACAGCGAAATTTGTGTAGTTAATGCAGGCATGATGTGTTAAACAATGTATCATTACAGCACTCCGTTTCAGTCTTGAATTGAGGATATTTAACGGATAGAATAATAAATTTCAACGATTTGTGTTGTTTGGATATATTTTATGCCAAGGCTCCTGGAGCTAACAATAATAATAAAAATAAGAATTATTTAAGTACGAAAAAAACAAAACTTTGAAACAAACAACATAAAAGGTAAAGAGGGCTCTGCAGCGCCATAAAGGTTACGTGTTTTTATTTGACTACATGGAGTAGCTGGCATTATCCGGGATAAACTTCTGAACCCACCGTTCTAGTCGGGGGGGGGGGAGGGGGGGGGGCAGCCGTCAGGTGGCCGTGAGTCTTGCACAAAAAGACATTCTTCTGATTTTGCTATAAAATGTTAAGAGAATCACTTTGGGCTGCTGAAAATGCCGGATATATTGAGATAAAGGGTGACAGCGCTAAGAAATTCCTCAAAAACACCAACGTGACATTACAGATTAGCACTCTTTTCAGCCAAAACGATAATAATAAAGTCACTGTGAGACCAAAGTTCCCTCTAATGTTTCCAAGCCACCGATGGGAACTTTTGATGTTTTGAGCAAAAATATTGTAAGCTAGCTGAGGTACCAGTCGCTGGCCAGGATAAATCGAATTATTGGTTTCATTTCTGGGTGATTAAGAAGAATTTGCTTCACATTTCCCCGTTGTTTTAGATTTATTTAGATGTTTTTGTTTGTTGCCTTTAGATAACTTATACTGCATTCCCCTTGCGCGTTAATGCCTTACACAGCCACTCGGCATTCGAGGCGCTGGGCAGTGTGTTTAATGGTACAGGCAGGACATGGCAGCGTCACGGGCCCATGCTTATGTGAAAAGGGGACCGTCGGCGATATCAGCGACACAAAGCATGCAATTAAAAAAACACTTCCCTGTCATTCCAAGTCCCAGGATCTAAAAGAGAACCTTCTGCGTGTGAAAAGGAAGGTACCTTGAAAATTGACGAAAGTCTTCTTAAAAATCAATGTTTTTAAAAATAAAACTATTATATAAAATTCAAAGCCAGTGGGTGACATTTATACTTTTGTGCTACATTTGATGTGCGCGCCACTAATATAGCAATCACGCAGCCACGCAGCCGCACAGCCGCGCACCCGTGCACGTTAGAAGGAAAAGTATGTGGGACACCAGCCTTATTGAAATGCGATGCTTACGTCATTCCTAAGCTACTTGTGAATAATTTTTGTTGTAAACCAAGCCAACGGAAACTAAATTAGTTAAGTGTTCTTTCTGAGGCATTAGTTGGAAATTATCTGATTCTGTCAAAGATCGTGTTTCAGCAGCAACTTTTTAATTCGTTGTCCTTTAGAGCGGTCAATAAGATTATGAGAATCTAAGCTATTCACCTGATGCCCAGTAGCCAGTCTCAAGCGCGGTCCTTTGGGAGTCTTATCCACTTGTAGACGGGCAAATTAGGAAACAAAAAGTTTTTCTGCAATCCTCATCAAGAACCCTCCAGAGCGCTTCAGTAATGCGCACAACGCTGTGTAGGCTGCACTGAAATGATTAGGTTAACCCCTCTCCCCACACACAAATAAAAAAGGGTTTTCCCCCTAATGACGCCAAAGGAATTCCATATTGGCGTCACAAGGCTTTATCTTGTACTCGTGACTTTTATTTGGGGAGCAATCCGGCTAGGTCGTGAGCACTGTGGTCACAATAAGCTTGAGTTAAACAGATTAGATAATGGGATTTCCCATGAGTATTTTGTTCTAGATACTTCGGTGCAAAAATATGACAGTCACCATCTCTTGAGCTTCCTCTTTACAGAAATATAACATTATAACTAATCCCAAAGTGAAGTAACATTATTAACCCTTTCAGTGTCACAGCCCCGGTCGTAGTGGTAAATTATATTACCCGAAAATCACCCCTGAAACTTATGGAAAAGAAATTGTAGCGCCCGCGTTCGTATTCGCATAATACTTTATATCACAGTTCCAACCTACCTCCGATTAACCACTTGGCGCACATATTTAGGAAAATGCCGGCGACCGCAATGGAGGTCTGTGACACTGAAGGGGTTAAACACGATTATTTTTATAATTATAATTGTTACTTAAACACCCTCCAGTGTAATGGGAGAGGCTTGAAAAGGCAAAAAAAAAAGGTGTCCGTACTGGGTGCGAACGCATTTCTTAAATTGTTATTTTTTTGTTTTTATTACTTTGAGACTTCAAATGACTTTTGCTGTGCGTTACGCTTCAATTTCGACAGCTCATCTTTGTTTACATCTTGCCATCTCTGGTATATCCAATCATAATAATGTTCATTCTTTCAATTCTCTCGGTACCAAGTATTCTCTACTTCCAATGGCTCGCTCTTTTATTTTCATGATATTTCGTAATACATCATTTTTTTTATGCTTAATGCTCTCATCGTGGTTTCGTCTACCGTGTCACCCATCCATCCATCCATCCATCATCCCATATATTCATTCATCCATCCATCCATCCATCCATCCATCTGTCAGGGTCAGGAAGTCCATCACTTTATCTCAGCACCTTATCTCAAAGGCATATTCATTCAAAAACATTCGCAAAATGAAACAAATACTCATTCTTTGCGTTTGTTCATTATCACTGACCACCCTGAAGATCACCACTGTCCGCCCTCATACACCGAGCCCCCCGATACACCGAGCTCCCCATCAACTCTACATTCATTCACATCAAAGCGTTGGTGAAATGGGGAAGTTCTAAATCCCTTATCAATTGGAAAAGAGCATTTTATGACACACATTAGAGAGCGCTAGGGTATTAAACTGTCTGGAACATAGATAACATTGAATGCACAGCTTTTACGTTTCCGGAATGGGAGAGAAAAGAATGCAGTAACAGTTTCTGCACCGAAATCGTTCACTATTTTACTTCCGCAGTCTCTCTTCTTTTCATTCATGCTTTCTCCCTTTCTCTCTCCTCTCCCCCCCCCCCTTCCCTCTCTGTCTTTCGATTCCACTCTCTCTCTCCTTCTCTCTTTGCCCCTCTCTCTGATTTTCCCCCTTTCGCCCTCTTTCACTCTCTCTCTCCCCCCCCCCCACTCTCTTTACCCCCCATCTCTCTTTCCCCATTCTCTCTCTCACTCTCTCTCTCTCTCTCTTTCTGTTGCCCACTGGTATCCACAACTCCACAGATGTACTGACATTTAACATTTTGGCTTAAAAATGAATTCTTACCGACAAATCATACGTTTTCGGCTGCGCATCGACTGATCGCCTGACATATTTAGAAAAGAGACGAATTTTACCATCACATAGACTGGGGGGAGGGGGGGGGTGTAGTAATACTTGGCTTGAACTCATCTAGTGGTCTGGAACTTTTGTATTTGCTTCCGTGACTGACAACAATACATTTCTCTGTAGCCCATAGGAAAGCTATAGAAAGACAGCAGGCAATCCAATTGATAACGTGTTGACCGCCGAAAGGTCAGGCAAGGGGGAACAACTTGTGTTTTCCTAAGGGAAACAAGAATTGGCCCACGCCTACTACTTTTATAACACCATAACCGGTTTGCTATTCTGAAGACGGTTTACACTGCTCTAGTCCTTCCCTTGTCCTCCGTTGAAATGGAGACCCTTCGGCGAGGGAGACTGATTGTTGAACAAGATCTTGTGTTTCGCAAACCACGCTGCTTGTAATTGTGTTTGTTTTGCATGGAAATGGCAGAATGTCTCCTGGTTTCCTCATTTTGTTGGGTACCCAGTGGTTGAAACGGATCGTGTGTGTAAGGAAAACACATCGATCTGAGGTTCTGAATGTCATACATGATTATCACAAGAATAGCTTTCTATCCTTGAGGGCTTGGGTTCCAGAAAACTATCTTTCAGCTGTTGGTAAACATCCGGCTTGTTTTTCCACGTTAATAATGGCAGTACCGATAATTAAAAAGGGATATTGTCGACGGAATAAGTGTATCCCGTAGGGTAATAACTAGGTCGTCGTGCTCTCTGCCAAAGCCGGAGAAGCAGCCAAATGTGTTTTCTAAAAAAAAAAAAATCATTTCTGAAGTGGCAGATTCCTGAGGTTATTGTATCGAGGGAAAAAAACAACAAAGAAATTCCTTTGATTCCAAAGGAGTAAAACAAACAAAAAAGAATCATGAAATCTGTATGTGATATAGTGTGGGACTAGAATCCCCCACAGGAGATCTTAGACCCCATGCTGAGATTATATTCCTAGCACCTCAGTAAGACTCATCTAAATACTCTGCCAACTTCCAATGATGCTCATAAAACTGCAGGTATCTCAATTAACAGTAGAACTCGGATGATAAAATTTTTGATCTCCACAGTCAAGAATCTACTTTTCTAAAGAAACCCTAACAAAAAATGTCGATGTTCCTTTGGCTTTTACGTTGTGTCCTATTTTTCTCTCACAGCTATGTCCCGGAGTCACTTTGTCTCTTCAACTGTAGACTAATGAAATCAAACCACAAATCTCTATGGCCATCCCCTATTGGGATTATATCTCACATTACACACCTGCTATTGAGAGTAAGTCTTTTAGAGAGAAATTGGATCAACCTGTCTTTACTTTCATGGAATACTTTGGAAGCAAGGCATTCCATATTAGCATGCCTTGGAATACTTTGCAGATTCACCTAAGATCTCATGTCTTTGAATTTCAATGTTTTTTCCTTGTGTGTAACGTATCGAACTGCTTTGCCGAGACAAAAGTAATATTCTATTCTCAATATTCATTACTCTAAGAAGTTCGGCGTTTGTGGTCCCAGTTTCCCTCAGTTCATACTTGTTTCTTTGCTTTATAGGTGTCTTAAGGCCCGTTTCAGCACAGTGGGACTAAAAAAAAAAAAAGGGTTGCATGGGCTCCTGTCAGGCCGCCGACAAAATGGAGTATTAAAATATGTTTGAATTAATTAGGTTGGACTAACAATAGATTCTTTAACCATGGGGAAACTATGTCGACGCCCAATAGTGCATGCAATATTCTTCACAGGACACAATGTCATAATTATGCCCGAAATACCTTGAGTGCGCCGAACATGTGACTAATACAGCGGAGCATTTTAAACACTTTCTGCTAGAGGTGACGTGATCGTTATCATAATATTAAATTAAGTTTGTACTTTGGTCTGATGTGACTGGCTGGCGGGAATGACTAGAATCAACTTATTCAATGTCTTAAATCATTGACAATGCTCTTAGATTATACTGGAAAGGCAACAATCAAATCGAGTGATTAATGTTGTGCAGCGCAAGAGATTACTGTCATCAGACGTCATAGTTATTACTTTTCGTCTCCTCCTTCTCAGTTTCCAAAACCATGAGATCTGGTGAAAACACATTGTTATATTAGTTTAGTCACTTGTGCCGACAAGAAGTGTAGTGACGCACTGAGTCATATGTGTCTGGCGTCTGTTTTGACTCATTGAGTGAGATCTCTATTCCCGCCAGCTGACCCAAGACAGTTGTGACAGGCCAAAGTAATTTACATGTGTTTTGATCTCGCCAGTGCGCGAGGTCTCCCTATTCCACATTTCACATTAACACCGAGACAAAATAGACTCGACTCAGTGCGCCACCAGCCAGTCGGACAGCCAATTATGACATCTTTCGGGTATTCATGAGATCGTTATTTTGTAGCGTGAGACTGAAGCCCCAGGGGCAACAAACAAAGACAAAAACGCAAATAAACAAACGGAAAGAAGGCTCGTCATCTGCTATTCTTAAGGGATTTCAACCCTCCCTTCTCCCTCATGTTTTGCTTATTTTTTTATTTTTGTTAACTTTCCTCCCGGGGGCGCCAGTGAGCAGACAAAAGAACACGCTAGTCTACGCTAAGTTTATATAATTGGCAGCCCAAAGTTTTCGTATTCTTGGCATGGCACGGAAGTCTGAAGGGACTCAACTGATATAGAATATATATGTATGAAGAAAAGCTGACACTTCAACACAGCGTACGAGGCGGTCCAGAGGGATTTTTTGTCTGTATCGGACGTCGTATGTTTCTGCTGGAAACACAAAATGATTTTCCATGGGTCAGGGTGACCGATGCCGATTAATATGAGTTATCGTTCAACGCAAATAATTTGAGTGTAAAAACCACGAGTGCAAAATACAAAATGATGTTTTAACTTCTTGGCCAATCAGATTCTCTGTAACTGATACACCTGTCATCATTTCTTTGCCAAGATTTAAACCGGCGCGGATACAAAAATGTTCATTTTGAGCTTAGGCGCGTACATGCCACTTTGTCGTGTTGCTGTAGCGTCGCCGTTGGGTTTTTTTTTTTTTTTAACTGTTTTAAATTAAATCTAGGCCAATGAATGGAGAGCACACACATGCAAGACACGGGCTCATATCCAGAGTCCAGGACTGCAATACGGCAGCCATTTATATGTGGGCGCCTAGCCCAAGTGTTGGGTCAGGACTGATGATTGAAATGGAAGATTGGGGAGAGGGGAATGATAGTTTTTTTTTCTTCTTTTTTTCTCATTCTATTCTTGTGATCACCCACAGTAGTGAGAATGCCGTTACTTTCGGATTCCCTATTTCTATTGAAACGAGAACGGCCACCCGTCAGAGTAACCGTTTCCTTGATGCTTTTTTAATACTTGTGAAGGAGAAACCGTTTGCCGTAATATAAATACGTCCATTTTCAATATATATATCGTGAAGATAGATACGTGGTTTTGACAGTCCACTCATCATTTGTTCCGCCCTTCCTAGGCGGGCAGCACTAGTTTGATGGTGACCTCATGGCATTGGATTTCACTGAGATCCAAACTAGTCGGCTGTGGCAGCGAGGTCTCATTGAAAAGTAGTGTCCTGACGTCACCATCCAACTGGGTCAGTCGATCAAAATTGGCTAGTGGGTACGTGAGCTCAATAAATCCTCTCCAAATGGCGTCCGAGCATCTTATGCAATCGTAAAACGCTCCACAAGAGTGTTCATTTACCATGCATAGGGCCAGGGATAAGACCCCCAAGGACATCGTGCTAGAAACGAAATCATCGAAGACTTGAGAGCTGAGCGGGTGTAGTTTGATTAGACAAAGTGCTCTTGGACTTAATTCCTTTAGTCAGTCTACACGTGCTGGCTTTACGGAAGTTCCGAGTCTCCTTGAGAGCGCTCAGAACGAGGGGATTTGTGGTTCAATTCGGCATTTCTGTGTCTTGGGGATTTGGTGGACATTTCTTAACAGACAAAATTGGAGATTGGACGGTTAGGAACTGTGGAACTGAAGTTCTGAAACTGTGTGATAGAGAATATCATAAGTAAAGGAGGCAGATTCTGAAATTGTTAGAAAAAGATACTGAAATTAAGGGATTGATTTCATGAAAATGCCACACAGAGAAAGCAAATGAGTTTCTTGTCTTCTGCAATATCCTGTTTTATTGTACTCGTTTCAGGCATGAAATATTCTTCTTAGGTTACAGAAGAATGGTGATTTGAAAATAAAGAAAAAAGAAACAACGAATAAGCTCTATTGACAAAATTTGCGTTTTATTGTTTCTTACATATTTTAAAATGTTGAAAATTGCTCAGTTTGTGATGTCCGCCACTGGCTTTTGTCATTTTTCAAAGCTGCTCCTTCATTCCAAATAGTTTTGATTTCAAAATTGCGGAACTTTTTATATTAAATTGTTAAGAAACGGTTTTTAACCTTTTGTCACTGGTGCTACCATATCATATTTTGCTTCGTATTTATGTTTGAGGCAGGTTAATGAAATAGCAAGTTAAGACAGAGTCAGTGAGTTTATGAGATGGAGAGAGTTTTGAATTTGAGTTGAAGTTTAGATTTAATGGCGCATCGGCCTGATAACGGCCGCAATTTGTGCCTTTCACGGTTTATTGGGTGCCGTAGTTTGAGTTTGAGTTTAATTCAAACGCAAACTCAGAATCAACTACGCTACCCAATAGTTCTGAGAGCTTGGTTAATTAAATATCACAAATAAAAATCTACCGGAAACAAGCCATCTATAAAATAATTATATCTGTACAGTTTTAAAAAAAATGACACTGGTATCAAGCAAAAAAAAATATCAGATTACGATATTAACATTTAGAGGGAGAGAGTATAAAGATGCCGAGTAAAAAAGATTTGAGACAGGTGGCGAGAGAAAGAGTTTAATTGATAAATGAATCATACAGGTAGACCAGGGCTCTGCGGGTGGCATGCAAGTTTCCTCCGTCGGCCTTACTCCTCTGTTACCTCGCACCACTAATGTCCTCCAAATTATGTCCCGTTCCCTATAAGGATGTTGGTAGGGCACAACAGCATTTGACACAGTGAGCAATAGTGAGCAGGGAACACAACTCAGTATTTTCTCTGTTGGGATTTGTAATTCGACGGTGGTCCCGGAATAATTATCATCTCCCCTGTGTTTGTATAAATGCTGGTTGAAACATTACCAACACCCAAGTATGCAGCCGAACAGGCATGGTACTCTACTGTTGATTCTATGCCTGTGTTCGTGAATTTGCCTTGAAAAACACTTTGTTAACGTATTCTTGCTATACAGATAGACGGCCAGACAAATATACAGACAAACACACACCAGATAGACAGAAAGACAGGCGTCTACGGACGGATGATCGAGATAGATAGATAGATAGATAGATAGATAGATAGATAGATAGATAGATAGATAGATAGATAGATAGATAGATAGATAGATAGATAGATAGATAGATAGATAGATAGATAGATAGATAGATAGATTTCTATAGATAGATAGATAGATAGATAGATAGATAGATAGATAGATAGATAGATAGATAGATAGATAGATAGATAGATAGATAGATAGATAGATAGATAGATAGATAGATAGATAGATAGACGAATTACGTCAGCATTAGGCAAACTGGCGACAGGTTAGAATGTTTAAAAGCTAAGGAGAAATTCCGACTTTCCATTAAAATAATGAATAGACTGGGATTCTGTCTGTATTTGTTGAGTACATAGTCCTAAATCCCAGGAACAAATTCAGTTCTAGCCGACAGTTTGATGATATAGACCTGGGCCATTTCCTCACCAACACCGACTGGCTTCGATCACAGAGATAAAGCTGTCCCCAGATACTGCCTGGTAAAACTGACAAACGACTGACCATCTCATCTACCCACTCGCACACGCAAGAGCCATGTCCACCACTCATCTATACACGCAGACACCCATATATTCGGCCTTTGATGAATCTATCAGCATCCGAATTTGATGGTGCGAATCGAAGTAATAAACTTCGGGATCAAAATTTCTAATTTTGTACAAAATCGATACATTCTACATACACTTAGAAGATCGATAAACTTGGTAATGGGAAATGAATTCAGACCTACAACGTGATGCCTGTTTTGGCCTCGTATTAGTGTATTATGAAATGAAACTGGATGTAACAGGGTGATAGATTGGCAAGGTATAACTAGTAGTTATAATAATATTGTGCCTATAACTAGCGTGGGAAGATAGTTAACGGCGGGGAGACAGAGTCATTGTAGGCCAGAGGGGGAAAGTATGGGATGCAACTGAAGCGCTTTGACACCCGAAAAGGGTAGTGTTTACTTGACCGCCGTACTTGTCGATCAGATCACCTGGGAATTGCTTGGGGGGTAGAGCTGTTTCAATAGTATTTGACGTGGAGCCGACGGGGGTGGCTATTAGGATAACTAATGCACACTCGGTGGGCGTCTTGGGACGCTACCTGACTGGGTATAAATCCCCGAACGCTCCTTCCAACTTCAGACCGCTGAGAGCACTCACCAGCTTCGTGCCGAAGAGGAGACCACAACTGCAACTGTAACTTTGTACTAGTCTTGTGAGTGGGGAAGGTCAGGGAACCCGCAAACATCCTTTGTCAGAGCGTGGTATCTTTGGTATCTTGTCGGCATTTGGGCTGTTGCTGAGTGGTAAGTTAATTGTACGATGTATGTGTATTTTACTTAATGTCCATGATTGTAGAACCTAAATCTAGTGGGTTTACTTTGGTATAACTACTGCCTCTGAGAGAGTCACGGAAACGCCGTTATATATATGTTACAAAACCTTATAGGATGGGGTCCGTTAGAGAGAGCGTTATTCTTCGTGGGGAACGTGTAAATATCATTAAAACTGTATTGATCGTTTATTCTATTGCCTATATGGGAGCCTATGGAGTATGGGAGCTGCAGCCTGACTTATAACAGTGTCAGCGGTTAAAAGTGTTAATGATGAATATCCGTCATGGAGTAAGTATGGAAGTCATGCCTTCCAGCAGCAGATTAGGACTTTGCGATTGTTTTTCTACAGAGGAGGAAGAACAACACCTTCTTGGCTTCTCAACTTCTTGTACTTTGATTAACGACATCGTGGCTTCTTGGCTTCTCAACTTCTTGTACTTTGATTAACGACATCGTGGCTTCTTGGCTTCCCGACCTATTGGTACCTGCCGATACCTGTTGATCTAACTGCGCAGTCAAGCCAGGGTAGAGAGGAAGAACCAGTGCCCAGATAGCGCCATACACCCCAAAAGGAGAGGTTTCCTTATGCTGAATGTTCCCATGTGTTTTATAAAATGTGCTAGAGATTGAATATTACGAAGCCATTTAATTAGCATGTACTGATTTGCATCAACTTCATTCCATCGAAATTCACATGAAATTGTATGACCTATGTTCCTATTATTATTGAATGAATTAATAATTATTGTATATATGTAAGCAATACAGATATCGTTTGTTATAACTTATAGAAGAGAGATAGTCGATTATTTAGTGTGTTTGTGCCGTGCCCATCACGGCTGGTGTCAGAAGAAAGTTAGTGAGAGAAAGTGGAAACATCACACTGGACCCCGTGCACTAGTAAGACTAAAAAGTAAAGTTTTGTTGCCTGATTCAAAGGAAGAACAGGTCTGTTGAGCCTGTTTTAACTCAGCGTGTGGTGTTTCTTCTTCCTCTAGTTGGCCCAAGACAATTTTGATAAGCTCGAAATGAAGAGCGTTTTTATAAAACTGCCTAAGTCAAATTTTGCAAGAATTATGGTTCCCTTCAGATAGTCATTCAAATTTAATGTAAGGTGGGGTGTATGTCCCGTTTTTACCCGAAGATACGCCGTGTCTTACACTAATTTTGAATGATCATCTGAAAGGGGCCATAACTCTTGCAGAATTTGACTTACTAGTTTTGGAAAAAAATCTTTTCAAATGAATCTTGCTAGTGAGTGAGGTAGCATTGAACCCTATGGTTCACAACTCACACTGAAAACAGACTCGAATCAGTGGGCTACGGGTCTCAGCCAAAATTGATTTGTTTGTTGCTGATTTGAACCACGATATTACTAAAATATTAATAATAATAGACCACGAAAAATAATTGCACCTTAGGCGACGTGTAATGGATTTTTCAGATAATTCATAAAAGAGATCATACCTCAACTCTGTTGCACAGCTAGCACTGACTACCGGTAGAAAAAGGAATAATGTATAGACGCTGGTTACCCTGTGAGAAAGTATGTGTTCAATTACGCACCGACTTATTTAACTGATCGTTTGGCTCCCTATGACGTACCATCACGGCATCTTAGATCCTTTGCTGACACTGAAAAGTTTACCATTCCTGAGATGTCCCTTAAGACCATGGATGAAGAAGCTTTTTCTTTTCAAGGGCCTCAGAATTGGAATTCTCTGCCTCTGTCTCAGCTGAAGAGTCATCACTTTACATTCTGCATAAATCCATTTTTTGTTTTCTCCTGATCATGCCTGTGCACTGTGTATGTGATTACATAATATAAATGTTGTAAAGCGCTTAGAGCCTGGTTATTAATGGAATGGAGCGCTGTATAAATGCTGTGTATTATTATTATTATTATATTACTATTATTATAGCTTGCAGGACAGCAAAACTTTTGCCGTACATACTACAACGTCGTAATTATAATAATTATTGACCTATTTCCTTACTGGTCTATATCAAAAAGATACGTTGACTTCGGAAAATGGGCACTGATACTGGTGGTATTAAAATGAAAGAAATGAGATGCGGCTCGTGCTAAGGGATATTGGTCTGCCAATTAGTTGGTGGGTGACGTCACAACATTGAGGTCCACTGAGACCTCGCTCACCCCCCCCACCCCCCCACTAGTTGGGTCTTACAGATATTCATCGTCCTCTTAGTTGGCCGACCAAAATTTAGGGTAGTGGGCGCCCGAGTCTCAGATGAAACTGAAAAAAAAAAGATAATGCTGACTTGAAATAGGAGAGGAAAATTGTATAGCTCAGAATGTCTACAAACAACAACAATAACAACAAGAAAAATTGTAAAGCTCAGAATGTCTACAAACAACAACAATAACAACAAGAAAAATTGTAGAGCTCAGAATGTCTACAAACAACAACAATAACAACAAGAAAATTGTAGAGCTCAGAATGTCTACAAACAACAACAATAACAACAAGAAAAATTGTAAAGCTCAGAATGTCTACAAACAACAACAATAACAACAAGAAAAATTGTAGAGCTCAGAATGTCTACAAACAACAACAATAACAACAAGAAAAATTGTAGAGCTCAGAATGTCTACAAACAACAACAATAACAACAAGAAAAATTGTAAAGCTCAGAATGTCTACAAACAACAACAATAACAACAAGAAAAATTGTAGAGCTCAGAATGTCTACAAACAACAACAATAACAACAAGAAAAATTGTAGAGCTCAGAATGTCTACAAACAACAACAATAACAACAAGAAAAATTGTAGAGCTCAGAATGTCTACAAACAACAACAATAACAACAAGAAAAATTGTAGAGCTCAGAATGTCTACAAACAACAACAATAACAACAAGAAAAATTGTAAAGCTCAGAATGTCTACAAACAACAACAATAACAACAAGAAAAATTGGGGGTAAAAAATTGGGAGAGAGAGAAAGGGGGGGGGGAGAGGGAGAGAGAGAGGGAGGGAGAGAGAGGGAGAGAGAGAGAGCGGGTGAGAGGGGGAGAAAGAGGGAGAGAGGAAGAGAGAGAGAGGGAAAGAGAAGAGAGAGAGAGTGAGAGAGAAAGAGAAAAGGAGAGAGAGAGAGTGAGAGAGAGAGAGAGAAAGAGAAAAGGAGAGAGAGAGAGAGTGAGAGAGAGAACAATATAATGAATGAAAATGGGCGACAGCTCGGCTGAGAAAAATGATCTAAAATGAGAAAATCCCGTGGCAGACTCCAAGAATAGACTTGGAAACTATGTTCAACCAAGACCAACTCTTCTGTCATCATTAAAGATACGAAGATTATTTTCGTTTTACTGCAATCCGTTTGTCTGACAGTTCGAATTTTTGTGACTTTTTGTAACTGGCTTAGAATTACCCACTCAGCATCAATCTCTGCGTTTCTGGGCAACGAATTGAGTCTTTTTACATAAACCAATGGTAATGTCTTAGAGGGTAGCTCGAATACTATTATGTATCGATTATAATAATTCAAATCAAAAGACGAGTACGTTTTGTGTGGTCTAATGCCATTATCTGAAAACAATTTCCAAATTAGATCTATATCTTTCTTTCACAGACGCCTTGTTTTTATGTCTACTCACTGCAACCAGAGAAATGCAATAGAATAATGTTTAAAAATTCCACCTCTCACACGAACACGATTCTGTCATTTTTCAGTCGTCACAGATCACATAATAATGGCATTATCAGAGACAAGAGTAATAAAACTGTCCACAGCCGAGTGCAATTGGCCATTGTGAACTTTCGTGGGCCCATTTCACAGTTCATCCGCGCATCCGTCTGGCCATCTCACATCCATCTAACAGCTTTGATTCTTGCACACTAAGTCAGACAAACTCGCATGGCGCCTAGTTCAAATAATGATTCCGTTGCAATCTTCCTTATGTTTTGACAAGAATGAAAGAGCGAAGGAAAAACGACGGGCATCTGGAGATATTAATGTTATGTTGCGATGGGATGGTTGTCTCCAAACTGTATACATCGCGGGTATAGAGTAAAATTGTTGTATCTCCATGTTTATGAATAATGGGAGCTTACTCGGAAATACCAGAATATTGTTCTCAATGATCTCATTTTTAAGGGAGATACAACAATACTGCTTCTCTGTAATTTGGAACTGGTTAAAGATAGCGGAATAACGAAAAAATTGTAAAAGGCAGGTTGTCATTATTACAGTGTTGCCATTATGAACCCCAATTCATAAATCTGGAGATACAACAATTTTGCTCAATACCCGCTTAATGAACTGCTTAATGTAACTGTTTACAACTATGTTGACCTACTTTGACGTAAGTGTCTGGAACAGAACGGTTGAACACATGCGATAACTCAAATAATTACACGTCTTACCTCTTTAACTTCAATTATAAATTTTGGATGTAGCTTAACTGACACAGTGTTAATAGATATTTCAACTGTTAGACATTATTTTTTTTAGATACGCTGAAAATCGAGCATACGTCTTTCCGTAACATGCAGTATTGCCAACATGTAAAAGAGTATCTGATAGCGGGAGTGTATCATTATGTGGGGGGGACGTCATCATTTCGCCCGGCGTGAAGAAAAGAAAATCACTTTGGACAGAAATGGCTCCACAGGAAACAGCTGATCGGAATCACGTCCGGTTTATTTCCCTTGAATTTATGGCTGTGTCGGTGACACCGTCTGGGCAGTCGGGATCTGAGTCATTCCGGGAAAGCGAATGTGTCACGCTGACCTTGGGGGATAATTCTGACTTAAATAGGATTGATCTATATATGGATTACATTGTAATGTCAGAAGAATAAATGCTATTTTAAAATAAAACCACTAAATATGGAACTATGAAGGCGAAAGTCATGCTCTGAAGCTACAGTGATACACGGATTTGGAAAACTACTGCCGCTTTTGGCAAATGTTTACATTGATATAGTTGTTCACGCAAGGACATCACATTATGCTGCATTTGACGTCTCTAGTGAAATTCTTGTACAAGCTATAATTGTGACAGTGCGTTTGCACGAATGATTGTATGTAATCATATAATTCACAGCGTCCATGTGGAAAATAAATGGTAGTGTTCACAACCATATAACTGTATTTCACGGCGTCTGTAAAGTGTACTCTGGAAGTTACCAGCTTCGTGGACGGCTTTTTTAGCGAGCACTATAAATCTAGATAAATTAAAGCGAATATTTGTCTGTGTTCTCTCATACAGCTCGGATTTACAAAAAATGTTTTTGAAGATGCCTTCCATTCACCCAGTAGAAGGTTCTTTTTTTTCACATTCTGATTCTCCAAATGGTGGTTGTTGTTTTTTTTCTGAGTTTGCTTTGTGTCGCCGGCTGCCCGCCGCCATTCTCCTTTTCACAAGCGCATGAGCCCGTGGTGTCATGACTTACTACTGACGTGTTCACTATTACACAAACTACCCAACGCGCAGTTCATTGTCATTTCATGACTGCTGACAGGGTGAGTAGGGCTTTAACGTGCAGCGAGGGTGCAGCAAGACCAAAGACACAAGGTACCATAAGATGAGACAATCTAAGAAGACACAGACAAATAACTGCAATGAACAAATAAAGTGAAAGGAAGGAGCAGGTGAAGCAAATTCGTTATAATCACCCAGAAGTGAAACTAAAACGCAAATTTATACCGGGCAGCGCCGGCTACCTCAGCTACTAATATTATGTTAGTGAGGTTCAGGCTCGCCGATAAATGTAACCTTGGCCTAACCTGTCTTTTATGTGCTGGGATATCTAAAAACGGAGAGATTTCCGCATGTCCCGACCAGGCAGTCAAGCTACCTAAAACCCATCGGTAATGCCGTCCTTATCCTTTACCCTACACCGGTTTTCTCTCTGAAAGGATAAGTGGCAGGGTTAGATTGGGTTTAAGATCATGGATAAAAACAGGGTTAGAAATCGCTTTAGGGTATTTTTGCCTGGATTCGAGTTTGAGTTTGGGTTTTACGGCACTTTGAACGATAACGGCCAGTTTGCGCCTATCACGATCTATATGGGTACTTTATATTTGGTATTCAGATTTTCTAAATTTTAAAAATATAATGAAATAGTTCAGTATAAATTTTATCACATTGGTAAAAGTTGTTTTGTATGGATCTGAAAAGAGTTTTGTAAATGAGTATAAAAGTTTTTAAATCAAATTGTAGATGTTAGACATAAAACACAGGACGCACTGTGGGTCCACGTTAGAAAATAAGTCTTTCATGGATCCGCAGACTTAGTGCCCTTTTTGGATATGCATGGAACCTACACATTCAGTCAGAATTATTATGTTGTATTGATACTTTGCAATTGAATGCCACACATTCCGGGGAATCTCCCCCCTCCCCCCCCCCCCCCCAACATCCCAGAAAAAAACGATGTGAGGTGAGTATGACCCAGACTCAAGCTGGTCGGGACATTCGGAACTCTTTCCCATGCCAATGATTGTGAAAGATACTGAATTTTATAAGAAAACGCAAGGGGAGAAGAATATGGAAGGATTTCACATTCAAATTCATTGAATATACTATAATGACGAGATGTTCTTAAGCAGCCAATAAATCGTATTACAATGTCCCACGACAGCACAGCTATATTTCTGACAGACAAACGCCCACAAAGGTGTTTGCCTTTTCTGTGCCTGGGAACTCTAAAACAGCCGGCATTGTCTGGCCCTTTGAGACCACCCTTCTATTTCTTGGCTCCTCAAGAGACGGATATTATAACAAACACTGGAAGACCCGCCCGTCCTAAGTCTGTTATGAGAATGTGATCAGTACACAGGGACGTCAGAGCAAACATGATTGCGCTTTAGAAAGGAGCGAAGGAGCCGGCAGACCCAGAGTTCTGGAGTTGATTTAGTGTCACCAAAGTAGGTCACTTTCATAGTGTGTGTTCAATATGTACTCACATCACTCTTCTCTGTCTCTCTCTCTCTCTCTCTCTGTCTCTCTCTCTCTCTCTCTCTCTCTCTGTCCCTCTGTCTCTCTCTGCCTGTCTCTCTCTCTCTCTCTCACTCACTCTCTCTCTTTGTCTCTCTCTCTCTCTCTCTGTCCCTCTGTCTCTCTCTCTCTCTCTCTCTCTCTTTCTCTCTCTCTCTCTCTCTCTCTCTGTCTCTCTTTGCACTTTATCTTTGCCTTCCCTTTATATTTTTTGTTACATGTCCATAGACATCGTTTCGCTTTTGTCTCTCTGTCGGTCTGTCGATCTTCTTTGTCTCTCTTTCTTTCTCCCTCTCTCTCTCTCTCTCTCTTTCTCTCTCTCTCTGCACTTTAACTCTTTTTTGCCTTCTTTTCTTCTCCTTAGCCATCGATTCTCTCCCACTTCCTTCTCTCTTTCTCTCTTTTGCTTCATCTCTCTATTTGTGCTTTTTCTGTCTTTCTTCATTTTTTGATTTTGCTTGTTCTCGTCACATTTCAATCTCCTTCTCCGTCATCACTTTCTTTACTCTTTTGTCTCCCCTTTGTATAATTCATTACAATGTTCCTTTTTCCTTGCTTGGTTCCCTCACGCCTCCTTCTCCTTTATCATCATTGTTTCCTCATTTCTTCTTTTCCCCTCTGTCTCTCCATCATCTCATCGTTTTTTGTTGTTGTTGTTGTAATTTTTTTTTCAATTCCCTGTTTACTTTGGTTGTCTTATTTGTCTCAATCCTCCTAATGAATATCGATTTCCCAGCCACGAGTTCTTTCCACCCATCGCCCTCTTTATCAGTCTCTGCATTTCCATTTCTGTATTTCTCTTTCTTCTCCAGCACCTTTCTGCTGCCTCTCGGATTCTGTCAGGTTTTTCTAGGCGCCTCTGACCTGTTGGACCATCCAGGGCAATTTTGCTCAAGATGGGCCAGCACGCTCACACCTTGGCGGCGTGGGGCGTGGCAATATATAGGTGGGGTGTGGGACTTCAGAATGGAGCCTAGAGATATAATACTATAAACTTAAGTTTGACTGATCATGATGGGGCTCACGTTTTTTTTTTTTTGGGGGGGGGGGGGCGTGGGACAAAACAGGTTGAGAAACGCTGATCTAGAGGCTTCACTGACCTATTCAGTGGTTCAGCCTTCGTTCTCCCAAGGCTGCTCTTATTTTAAAGTTTTTACTGTCGTTCTTTTTTAAAGCCACCTTCCCAACCCCTTCCCATCAAGCCAGGGATGCGGCGCCCGGGATTAACAGCAAGTGCTGAGGACATAAAGGGGGGGGGGGGAGGAGGAATCGCCGCGCTTTCTTCACTTGGCTAAAAGCCCTTAATTCTTTTGACTGCCACACCCATAATTATGTAGACATTTTTTTTTAACAATTTCATTTTTTTTGCATGTATTTGTATATACTATATTGGACTTTACCCAGCAATGAATAATAGTAATAATAATAATAATGATAATAACAATGTTGTTTTTGAGATGATGAATGACTCAAGTTCCGAGAGCTTAAAACTATGACTGGAAATCTGATTTGTGAGTGGGATCTGACGAAATCGGCGCGGGCTGATGGGTGAAAGACCCAGTTCCTGAGAAAACTCCTCCAAAGGGATGGTAGCGGGGTTGGGGTGGGCGGGGGAGTCATTTTCTATGGAAATTGAGATTTGCCGATAATTAAAAAAATGTTGGCCATTTTTCTGCACTCTGCTGAAGTACTTTGCTTGAAATCACCTTAGAAATATTTTTTGTTTTTATTATAAAGGTATGCATTTCACCGTTAGGCCGGTTTTGTGAGATTCAACCACATGGGACCCGTTTCATGGTTTACAGAGCCGAAGAAGACACCGTTGTTTGGGCTCTGCTCTTAAGGCACCTGTTGGCTATAGTCCTGCTCTGCGTTTTACCGTTAGACCGTTTCACTATAGAGTGAAATGGGAACTTGCTGACTGGTGAAACTGTAACACGCATGTCACGACCTTAATTCTTGTTTCTTTTACCTCAATTTGCTGAAAAAACCGGAGATCTTTCAGCATGTAGAAGATGTATAACAAATGCACACTTTCACATTTGTTGAAAATGCATTGTGACACTTTTCAAGCACAGTTACGATTTATGCCCTAATTCCTGATCCTAGAACTAAAGCCACCGAATTCCTTCATTTGTGAAAAATTGGATTTGGAACAAATAGGAACTGAGGTCGCCTTGTCTGGCTTGTTGATTTTTTAACGGACGCTTTGGTTTGTGTCAAAACCGTCACAAAACAGACTTGACGCATAGTGTTACTAGCCTAACTGTGAACAAAGCATAATGATTGTCAAGTCTTTCAATCTTGGAATTGCAATGCTATTAATTTTGCTACTTGTTATTCGCTCTCGTTAAACTCTCTAGACACCATAATGTATCACCAGTGATACACAGACAAGAACTTAGCGAGAGAAATATAAATTATTTTTAGTGTTTTCTACAGTGTAACCAATAAATCAACTAAATGATCATGAAAAACCCCTGAATTATGTCCCTAAGAACAAAATCTTCATGAAATCAGAATTCGCCCATAAGCAAAAGGGGGGGGGGGGGGACAAAGCCCAGAGGGTTAAGCAATCTGCTGTGGTTGGGAAAACGCAGTTTGCTCACAAAGGCAAATAGAGAAAGTACTTAATTGTATTTGCCTCTCATCTATAGGTTACTATGTAAACTACTGCGGTCCCCTAAAAACAGAATCTCAGGTCCTCTGTACTCAGGTTCCAGTGACCTGATATAGTACCTGTTCCTGGCTGTCACATTTCCTGACGCCTGCAATAGCTCCAATAGATTCTGTGACATAGTCCTGACTAAGTGGCGTTTGATACTAAGCCCGTTCAGACATATTCAGATGCTGGCGGACAAGAAATGCACACCATAATTTCCTATATTTTCTCAGTGTATCGGGGAAGACCCTATCATACTAAGCCTGGTCAGACACAGCCAGCTTCTGCTATTATTTTTCCGGTGTACATTTTGCTGGCAGCATCTGGCTGTGTCTCACCGGGGTTAGTATGATACCTGCCGAACGGGCTGAAGTCTCTGGGCTTTGAACTCAGCTATCTGTCTATTATATAAAGGATTTTCTTTATCATGTTACATAGGAATTCCATTTGCACAGAGGTCACTGACTTGAATTGATGTCGCACTGATTCAAACTTGCTTTGCGTCTCTTTTCTCTCAGTGGTCAGCTGACTGAAGGCAGTTTTCACGTGCTTAAATTTCTAGGTATCTCTGTTTCAGTCTTGCCAGTGCGCGACATTCACTTTGACTCCATAGTTCGTATACAATCACCGTTAACTCGAAACAAAAATGACTCTAAGCTGTGTATACCATCAACCTAAAAGTGTTATGTGTAATATTTGGGTGTAGGGAGGGGATGGGAGTGCTGTAAATGTCGAGTTCCAAACCGGGTGGACAAGTGACATTATTAACAGGCAAAACAAAGGGGATAGGTATTATTATTATTGTTATTAATTTTGTACGGAAGCTTATGATTTGGTTAATAGTATCCGCATCTTATAGAATACAGGGGTTTCCAAGTGGTCAATGGAACTGACTGTAGGCGAGCCAGCCTATCAAAGCTCATTCTTCACAACAGGTTTTAACAGGACTTTCTACATGGTGTTATCAGCAGGGTTGCCTGCCTCGTTAAGCCCCCCCCCTCCCCCCCCCCCCTCCCAACACAGGAGCGACAGAATGATGAAGAGATCGGTAGGCTATGTTAGAGACAATAATTATGTTTGGCAAGCTAACTTAGCAATATGTTTCTTCTGATTCACAGTCAGCACTGTCTTTAACAAACTATATTTTTTTGGTTTCTATGAATGTAACTTGTAGGTGTGGTCGCAGCCACCTACGTACAATTAACAGGCATCATGTGCCCATTATGAATTGTGCCGGCATTGTTGATTTGTCCATAAACGGACCCATGTGACTGTTGTCACTTTACTGCAAAAGTGTCTTATATATGAGAGTAACATTTTATTGGTAAAAATGCGGTCCTTACTTGAGTCTAATTATGGGTTTGGTTTGAATATTGTAAACTTTTCTCGGGAAAAACAAATCTTTTCTCTTGTGAAAACGAATGAAATCTGCGTCTTACAGGAAACCGGACGACTGTTCTGTGTGCGGACAAGAAAAGGTCAGGCCGGCTTGACATCACCATAAATAACTGGATCCTTCGTACCCGGGGGTCATACCTGGTTAACCCTTACACCGTCCATCCCGAGCAGTAGCGGTCATTTTATGGCATAGGATCGGCCAATAGGAGAACACAAGATTTTGGGGAAGTCCGACGGAATTTCCGGTCAAAAGTAGGTCAGGCCTATCGTAACGAGGTCAGGTCAGGAAGTGAGGCAAACATTGAGTCTTTCGCATCGGGACGCAGTTGTAAATACACCACAATGCGGACAAAAACATGTGCTTGGGGAACGTGTAACAGTGACAGCCGCTATAGTGACAGGCCACATATGGCCGGTGTCACTTTCAGACCGTTTCCCAAGCCAAAAACAAAACTAGATAAGTGCAAAGAGTGGATTAAACTCTGTAACCGGCCACACGAGGACCTGAATGTGGACAAGATCAAGAGTTACACCTATGTCTGTTCAAAGGTGAGAGATTATTGTACTTTTTAAAATTTCATATTTTGCACAAATATTTCATAATTATTATTAAATTTCGACTGGTCTGCATCTCCATTGTTCACAGTCATTTCTTATCTGTTGTTTACCCATCGACAATTTTCTTTGTTCTAACTGCATGAAACAATGAAAGCCGGCCTCCATGTTATTCTTCTAGCACTTACTACATTTGGCTATGATTATGATCAACTACCCAAAGGATCTCTTGGCCACCTTCAAAGTTTACTGATTTTCTCCGTCCTTTTCAGTCTGTCTTTGATGCAGAAGAATAATGACGAAATGTGAATTTTAATTTTGTCCCTTCCTTTTTTTTCAATTTTATATATTGTAGGCCTAGATCTATGATGTTTCATAGTACAATATGACTTTTAGAGTTAGTCGTGTAATTTCACATTTCACTGTGTCTTTAAACAAAGTTTGAGATTATTTTCAATTTTTACTTCCAGCATTTCAAAGATGACACTTCAGAGTATCCTGAACCTGCAGGCTGTGCTACCCCAGTCAGGAAAAGAAAGGCCCCAGCAGAACGGGATGGACCAACAAAGCAGAGGAGAAGTAAATATAATTGCAAATTTAATATTCAGATTGATATATCATTAACCCTTTCATGTTTCAAACAAATTATCCGAGGAAGGGGGAGAGATGGTTGATTTTTCCTTACACCTGGTACCCTTTTTTTAAACCTTATCTTGTCACAACCATGTTCACTCTCATACACAGACATACATCATAATATATACAGTACATCTCCATACTCACTAGCAACAAAACTGCAATAAGTCACAAATACAAGATAATGAATTTATTTATCAAATACAAAGCAGGTTAATTATATTATAGTAAAGATCAATAATGTGTACATGTGATTTTTATTCCATCATAACTCAAAAGAGCTGCTAATAAATAACATCTCCACACAAAATACTCTGACATAAACAAGGCTACAAGGTATTAAATTTACTACAAATCAATATGTTATATAAGTGTTTGCTCTTTGTTTCATTACAGAAAAAGCTACACCAGAAAGCAGCCCTGTCCCACAAGGATACAGTTCTGAGTACAGCACACTTAGGGACATATTGACATCACCCAAACTCTGTACAACAAAAGCAGTACCTGTATCAGCAACTGCAAAGCCACCGTTATCAACAGTGATAGACAACCCGGCGATTACAAATTCAAATGTAATGTCATTGGCATCAACACCATCATCTTCATCATGTACAATGATAGCCAACCCATCAACTGTAAATTCAAATACTGTCATGTCATTGTCATCAAGTCAGGAAATGCCACTTAAAGGTTTCAGTAGTGCTGTCATTAGCGATGAATCTGAAAACATTCCAAATTTCACTGCAATGATGAGAAGTCCATTACCAAAAGAAAAGTATAAATGTCATTTTGAAGAATCAGACCCACCCCAAAGCCCTGCACATAAAGGCATCCCATTATTTTCAAAACTCTTAACACCACCAAAATCAAATAATATTTCTTGTAACACAAATCAGGAAAAATCTAGTCAGCATGACCAAATTTTATCATGTGTTCCTGACCTGGACTCACTTTTTCAATCCCCCAGAAAGTACTCAGCATCTGAAGATTTCCATATCTTTTGCACAAAATGTAAATCACATATTGAACTATCAGAAAAAGATGTGAAAAGACTGTTCAGGAATAGATTTATCAACAAAGTTCTAGCAAATGATCCAACTTGCTTCTATTTCACTGGCATCCCTTGCACAGAATTGTTCAATGTGATTTTTGATTGGTTTGCACCCTATCTTGGTAATTTAACACAAAAGCGTAGAAAGAAGAAAATACTGGAACACAGAACAGAGTTTATGATGACACTAGTGAAGATAAGAAGGGGCTTTGATAATCAGTTTTTAGCATTCTTGTTTGGGATCTCACCAGCAAATGTGGGTCTTATTTTTAACCAATGGGTTGACTTTCTGGATAAATGCTTTGCTTCAACAATGCGATGGCCTTCAAAAGAAATTTGCAGAGAGAACCTCCCCGATGCCTTTAAAGAATTTCCAAACACAAGAGCAATTATTGATTGCACAGAATATACAATTGATAGACCATATATGCCTTCTGCCCAGAAGGTAACATATTCTAATTATAAACACCGAAACACTCTCAAGCAGCTAATTGCAATCATGCCATCTGGGGCTATTACATTTGCCTCAAAATTGTATGGCGGAAGCATTTCAGATGCGGCTATTGTGGAGATGTCAGGCTTTCTTGATTTGATTGAAAACAATGATGATATCATGGCTGACAGAGGTTTTAACATTCGCCACCTGTTGCTGAAGAGAAAAGCTACTTTAAACATGCCAGCCTTTTCCAGAGGCAAAACACTCAGCTTGAAAGCCATTACGAGATCACGCAAAATTGCATCAGTGAGAATTCATGTTGAAAGGGCCATTAGACGGATGAAAACGTTTCGTATTCTCAGTGGCTTAATTTCCTTAAAAACACGATTTTATTTGAATCAGATTACAAGAATTGTCATATTTCTCTGTAATCTGCAAAAGCGGCTTGTAGATTAAGTTACTTTTCAAAATGTAAATCACAAAAACAGTTGGGCAATACAATCAATCAGTATTTTATCAAAAAAAGTACACTTACTGACCAATGGTTAAGGCTTTACATAGTGTTGAATAAAAAAAAGTGTGGTAGAAATCAACTAATTGCTGCTGACATGCTGTCCAGAAAGTTTCATTGAATGGAATCATGACTGGGTAAATTCCTTTGTCTGTGTAGATAACAAGGTATGCTGTTTTAATGTTTGTTACCCACATCTGTCCCTGAATCTGAAAGTTGTATGGATGTTTATCTTTCAAAGTAACAATGCCAGCATCATTGATTTCAACAATTCCTGCCATCTTGGCAGCTATTAATGGGGAGAAATTTCGGTATTTATATAAACATTTGACCTCTATTACAAAGTGACCACACTGACAGTTCATTACCCCATCAGGGGAACAAGCAAGAAAAGGAATGTCTGGGGACAAAAAAATTCCTGTCGTCTGAACATCACATTTTTTACAGGTCTTGTCATTCAGTCTGTGTCCATCAACAAAAAGTTTCCTTGCCCTGCTTTCGTTATTGCGCCCATATCTTACAGCTGCTGGCAGTTGGTTTTCTTTCAAAGAAGATCCCTGAATTAAATTCACAGCAGTGTTAGCTCCATCAGTGCTCTGACACACTTTCTTAAAATTTGATGCCGTTATCAGAGTTTTTCTTACACGATGCCAGTTATCACTGCTTGTCTGACCTCTGGTTTCTTTTTCTATGGCATCCAGTTCTTGTCTACAGTAAGTCAATACATCTGACACAAATGTAAAGCTGCATTGACAGCCTCCTTTACAGGTGCATTTTTTAGTGAGAAAGTCCCTCAATTTCTCATCTGGGTATGGCACTGTCAGAGGCGTTTGTGTCTTCTTTAGTCGCTTGTATACTTTATCTAGAGTTACAGCCTCTGGGTGCACTCTTTTCACACTTGCAAACAATTCATCTGGATCTGGCCAGGGGGCAGCACATGCCTGGGCGACTCGACATCTGTAGAGAATGAATCATAATGAAATATTCTGTAAGTAATATAATAAATTGATGCCTCTCGTGTTTCAATGATGAAGGATATTACCATAATTAATTTTCCATCTGTCACTGGAAAAGTATTGTTGAGCTACTGCCATAATATTGCAACACTGATGTTATGTTTGTGCACATCAGAGTAATTATGTTCATTTTTTAAAATGTGTTTTAGGGTAGAGCTGGTGAAAACTAAAACAAAATGCACTTGATGACAAGAAGCGTAATCATGTATAAATATGTGTAATCATAGATAAGAGAGGCTCGTGAGTGATGGTATCATTGGTGTCATCATCATGTTCAAGCCACAAGGACATTTAGATTCACCATCACCATTTTTAGTAATGCCAGCTGCACGTGTTAGTTTACATCGTTTATGATAATGATAGACAGTTGAATAGATCTATACATGTCAGCTGTTTTGTTATCCTGCATTCTTGCTTCTAAACAATTTTTGTCTTAACATCAAATCAACCATTACAAAAGGTTGGAGAAAAGCATTGGAGACACATGCAACAGTAAACTATTTCATGTTAATTCCTTGTACCGGTACCATGTTCCTAGAACCATTTCCTTGTCACATGCTGATAACTTTATAGAGACAATATTATTACAATAAAATTTGTTTTCATCCACAAATCTTCTCTTGTTTCTATATACCATGTATGTGTTGGTAAAAATGGGGATCTCCGTAGTGTAAGGACAGCTACAGGAGAAAAAAAAAACACTTACTGTGTTCTGCTACGTGGCTCAAGAGACAAATTCAATTCTGTGACCTCCACAGCTTGGGTTGAAGAAGCAGTTCTTCTACAATACCATGTGCATGGTTTTGATGTGCAGCTGGATCCTCTGTCATCAACAAATGACATATATTCAAATAAGGCTGCTGCAACATGCCGGCAGTAACCATCAATCCTGTGAAAAAATTATAAATAAGAATGGTGTTTATTGGTTACTTCAGATGCAAAAAGGATTTTAAAAAATTCAGTTTTTCTGTCTTTCACAAAAAGAAGGATTACCTACAAACTCCATTCATGAATAATGACAAGAACATTCATTTCTTCGAGAAATTGCCTTCCAAATGTACTGTTATAATTTTGATCACAATTAGAAATTATATCTTTTTTTTTCTAATTACAATCTGTGCAATAGACACTTTTTCATGATACCCAGGCACTGTTACTACCCTTTTGTGACCTGCAAGATGTACAGCATACGTCATATTTTGCTCTTTGTTAATCGTGACAAAATGCCGTTGGGAATTAAATCGAACGTCACAGACAGTGGCTGGCCAGGACCATTAAGACCTACGAAGGACATCATACTTTTCTCGCATAACGAATCAAAGCAAATAATTAAGAGTCGAACTGACTTCAGAATCAAATTCAGCAATATTGGGAAAAATGAATCACCAAGAGACCTTCCGTCACGCAAGGGTTTTAAAATCAATTTCAAGGTGTAGACTATACACTGCAACAGCTACCAGTATGAGATGCGTGAGAATCCTTCCTATAATTCTCCTGTCTCTCTTAATAAGTTAATATAATTAATATATATAATATATTCAGAACTTACCCTCCACGACAACAGCAGTAAGCACTGACGATGGGGTTGTTGTCCTCTTGGGCTGTCAACACTATCCACCCCAGGTAATACGGAAGACCACTGCTGGGATCCTTTGCATTAGTGCGTGGTTTGACTTGAAACTGAAGGTGGTGGTGTTCCTGGCTTTCTGCGAACCTTCCAGTCTTCAAGTCTAGGACGTACCCATCCTTAAACATTGAGTAGCCCTCCAGTTTCGTGAAGTCTCGAAGACTGCCGTGTGAATAATGTCTCGACTGAGCCAGATACGACAGGATATCAAACGATGTTACAACTGGTATCTGGCTCAAATCGTGAGATATGTCCAGCTGTGTTGGAACTGGAAGATATATGATCTGGCTGTTGACCGTAACTTTCAGTTTAGCCTTTACAGTGTCTGTCTTCGATTCCAAAATCCCATCTGGGTCCACCTCGATGCCCAGACTCTCTGCACTTCGACACAAGTCAATCAGTTCTTGTTTCTTGAATCCACTGATCACAACACCTCTTTCTCGCAAATAATCTTGAAGCTGTGAACACGACTTAATTTTGAAATCCATAGCGACGATGGAAAGCGACTTGGAAAAGATAAACGAACTAGAGACTAGAGTAGTACACCACCGTGCAAAGTAGAACAAAGTAGCACGGGCTAAGCAATGTTTACTCGTTTTTGCCTCACTTCCGGATTTGACTGATGGTCAGGCAATGTCAAGGTCATGGGTCAGTGGAATTTCCCAGGATCTTGGGGAAGCCTATTTAGCGTACAAGAGAGGACGCTCAGCCGTCTAGATATTTGTCCAATTGATGTTGTAGCATTAATCAGACGCCCGCCATTAATCTCTCCTCACCGTGGTATTTGAAAATAATGAAGGATTAAACATTCCTTTAATTTTCTTGACCCTCAAGTGCCCAGACGCGGATTGTCCAGTCTTAAATTCTTAAATGTAAAATGCACATAAAACTGTATAATGAATGCAAGATGAGAGTGATGTTCTCTAGGAATAATGAATAAGTTAAACAGCATTCTCCCGGTAAGATATTGAGGGTACTGGATGACATGGTCGGTTTTTAACGGACAAAGCTCCCGAGGGGGGCTGGTAGTTGGTGGTGGGGGTTTCCTTCCTCCCGCTTCTTCTTCTTCTAACCTCGGGCGCCCAGTAAACAAGAAACGGGGCACAAACAAGAAAGACGGAAACAAGAAAATACACAAGGCTAGGAGGGCAATAGCTTTCGGCTGAGGCCCCGGAGAAACAAAAAACCTTCGGCCTATGACATGGTCAGTTTTTCCCGACAATTGGGCTATTCAAATCCTCAGAAATTTAAAGATTTGTTATCCTTGAGAAACGTCCAGGTCTCATTTATTTTGTGGTGGATATAATTCAGTGTATGTAAAACGTAATTGTGTAGTGGAAATCAAACTTCTGACAAGGGAGGACAGCGCCCTCTTGTGACATGTAATGGCGAAATCCAAAATTTTCAAAAATGCAGGATAGTTCCCTTGGCCTTTAAACCCGACCATAATCATACGGCTGTTACGGAACCTCGCAGTTTGCATAGTAAAGTATAGGTGAACAGTGAAAACAAACCAGTCTTTTCTCTATCGGCTTTGTACTTTGTACTTCCCTATCACTTTGCCCTAACAACAGACCAGTGATATGTTTTATTACCGGGAACTTGAGACGTTAGTGCGTTCATTACTGTGGGTGAGTATTGATTGGATGGGGAGGCATGTGGAGTTACCTTGTGACACCCTCACAGGTTGTGCTTTCAGAGTTTGTAATCAAATATTTCAACTCTAGAAATAGTATAAGATTTGAAGGTCGATCATTGTCGCGTCAACATGTACAAATCCACAACAATCATGTTCGACAAATAATGCCCACATGGGTTTTGCCTGTTCTGGGAAATTGAATATCTTTTCTTTTTTCTTTTTTTTTAATTAATCAGATTGGGAGATAATTGAAAGTTAATTCTACAATCAATACGGTTATTGGAATTGTTTCAATGATTCATTGTTTAAAGATTTTTGTCCCTTCCATGTAGAAATCAAGAAAGAAAGAAGCAATAGATGGAGCTTGAGGTGGTATGGGGCAGAGAGGTGGTCGTGATACGGGACCTAATAGCATTGGAGGCACCTTGGAGATCTGAGGAAAAGTCACGACGTAGTTATTGTTTGTTCTTTCCCCATTTTCTGAAAAAAAAAAAAAAGGAGATCTTTTACTATGTAAAAGAGGTATAACAAATGCACAGTTTGACACTTGTTTAAAATGTTTGGTGGTACTTATCAAGCTGTTTCACAGTTCCGATTTATTCTAACTCCTTATGATAATACTAAATCCGCAAACGCTAAAAGTCCAATTTCTCAGTTTTCAAAAAAAAAAATGGAGTTTAAACAAACCAGAAGTAAGTCTTGAACTTAAAATACTGTAGAAGCTCAGTGGGTTTTCAGGCCCACATTATCGGGACTTGTTCCTCAGAACTTAGGTCAGTGGCGGGCTGAGTCAAGACTTTTTTGCGTCTTTGTTTTACCTTCTATCACGCCAGCTGACACTGTTAAAAGTTGCTATGTCCCATCACATCCGTCGGATAAAGACGAGACATGGCAAGTTCTAAATGAAAACTTACACCACGTCTTACACTAATTTTGAATGACCATCTGAAACGGGCTATAACGCTTGTAAAATTTGACTTTCCCAATGTTGGGGGAAAAGCTCTTCAATTTTGACTCTCCTGAACTCTTGATACAGCCTTGTTTTCAATGTGCAACAGCGTGCGGTGTTCTGTTTAATTCCATATTTCACACCCCACACTGAAATCGAGACAAATCAGATTTGTCTCAGTGGGCCATCAGCCTCTTAAAGCTAACGCGCATTACGCCCAAAAACCGCGTCTCACAGAAGTCTGAAACAATAAATAGGGCCGAGCCGAGACAAGTGCCCGGTTATTCATCATCAGCAAATAAGCATGATCCCTTTTGCCAGTGGATCGCCAAGCCCCACATAATGACTTACGTTATGCGCATTATTTTCCAAAAATTATCAACCACAACGGCAAGATCCATTTTTCATCTGGCATGCCGTGCATAGTTTATCTGTTAATAATGATGGAAGGCAGGGTCTCTCCAATGTCATTGCTGAGCATGGGCCTTCCCTTAATGGTAACGGGTAAATTCTCTGGCCTTTTCTATGATCATCCACTACTAGAATTAATGGTATTTTTATTCAACATGTAAACTATAGACTGACCAGTGACCCACACCGATCAAGCACATAGTTTAAAGTCACAAAAAGTGTTCATCTCTGCTATTATGTTGTGCCTGACATTTTTCATCCTTACTAAGGACGCTGATATTCCTTCTACTATATCTGATACAGTTCACTACCACTGTGGTTTAAAAACAACCTTGTCAAACGTAGATTTTTAGTACTTTTGTAAATATCACATTGGGTAAATTTCAACTCGCAATGGAAACACCAATGGCTGTCATAGGTCTGAGGGAAAAACTCTAAACTTGAACTTCAGATAAAACCAAATGGCGCCCTGAACATTACCGAGAACTTTCTCGGAGTCCCATTGGTAGATACTGGTTATTGTTAAGTACGTGATGCAAATGAGCGTTTGATTACTGTGCGTAAGTAAATGGATATGAGAGAAACGGAATAAATAAATAAATAAATAAATAAATAAATAAATAAATAAATAAATAAATAAATAAATAAATTATCCGTTTTATGTCACAGCGGCCTGGGGACAGGATCAATGGCAACGCAGCCTTCACGAATCTTTGTCGCGGGGTTGAAGATCCTTATTTGTGATGGATATTTAGCCTTAGGCTGTTTCACCACTGTAGTTCACAATGTTAGTTAAGATTAATGCTTTTATTGGTGCATTTCATCGGCGCGGGAATATACTACATAATATTTATGTGTTCACCCATTGCAGTATAGAATAACATATTAATCGGATGCTTTATGAACACTTTATGTTGACAGATAAGAGAACGAATCGCTTTTGCAATTTACTCTTTTACAAGTGTATTAAAACATGCAATAGAATCTCTCTCTCTGATCGAATAGCTATTGGAACAGAAAATGTTTCGCTGTCATTACATTTAGCAGCAATAAAACGTGATCTTCTTTTTAATTCCAGAATTTCCGGTGCACCGGAAAAAGTATATCGATTAAAGTCTTGGAAAGGTCCTAAAAAGGACGTACTTTAAATTCCAAAATTTCCGTTTGCACCGGAAGTTACAGATCAATGGAAGTTGTGGAAAGTTCAGTGTTTTGGGGATGTTTACACTGCACTGTTGCAGAGTTTGTGTTTGAGTGACCCCGTGACGTACTGCACTGAAAATAACAGCATCAACAAAGCACTGGGATTGATTGAGCAGCGATTGCACGGCACGAGGCGCGGATAGCACAACATTACACAAGTAAACATCTTCTCTACCCCTCCCCCCTCCTTCGCCTCTCCTCTACTTTTGGACTCTGCTGAATCCGCGGCCCGGGCAGATAGACAATATTGGGTTTGTGGGGGCGTTCAGTCACTCAGTGCAAATTGGATGGCCGATATTGCTGTAAAATGTTGTTTGTTTACCCTGAGCAGATTGGGGGATAAGTAAGGTCCCTGCGGGCACGGGGGTGGGGTGGGGGGAGGGGAGAGGGGACGGGAGAGGGGAGGGGGATGAGAGGTGTTTGTGTGTGCGTGTGTGTGTGTGTGTGTGGAGGGGCCTGAGGGGGAGGGGGGATTCAGGAGGTAGAAATTATGGTTGGCAGTATGCTTCAAAGATTGGAAGAGGAAATACGTGCATGCACTCATTGCATTGAGAAAAGAAATGATTAGTGAGGTATCCTAGAGAGAGAGAGAAAGAGAGAGAGAGAGAGAGAGAGAGAGAGGGAGAGAGAGAGAGAGAGAGAGAGAGAAACAGACAGACAGACAGACAGAGAGAATAAGAGACATACCAATCAGAGAAAGAGAGACATGTGTAGGTGGTATGAATGTTCTGTTTTTCACGTTGTCAGGATTGAAACAAACACAGCGGTCAATGCCATGTCTCTCTTAATTTAACAAGTCAATGCACAAAGTTGATGAATTCCTGTCACCTGAGCAACGGAATGGCTGTTCTGGTTGAGAGGCCGTTTGATATAGTTGATTTTCACGCCAACATATTTTTCTTCTTGGAAAACATGACCGGGTTTTAATGTAAAACATTCTCGTAATTGTTGTCATGTTTCATTTATCTCCCAGTAGTCGAATTGATTGTTTGGGGCTTGACAAAACAGCCCTTCGCCAGTGAGTCATTACCACAGCCAATCAGAATCCAGAAAATAATGCACTAGCGACTAAAAAAAGAGCACTGTCATTTCCAAGTAGTGCCCTTGTCCCTTACCGCAGAAAAGGGAGCCGTCACTAACTTTGAAGAAAAATGAGCGAAAAAAAACAACAAAAACAGAATATCTGATGGATCGAAGAAGAATACGGAACAAACTTGAAATGTGGCAAGAAGAAAATTAATGTTGTATGTTGCAAAGCCAAACAAATAAATGGAGGCAAGAGAAACCGTGAAAGAATTAGAAATAAACGAGAAGGAACAAATCAAGCTTTCGGTCGTCAAAGACCTCCTTCGTGCAAAGAAAAAATTAAAATGATCTAGCAAAAATTGTCCCTCACTCTCTTTAGACCTCTTACTTTCTCGTGAAGTCACTGAACTCCAAGCCTGTCAACTTTGTGACCTCCCCGAAGTCCTCCCGCTGCCTACTCTCTTTCTCTCTGTCTTTCTCTCTCTCTCTCTCTCGTCTCTCTATCTCTCTCTCTCTCTCTCTTTCTCTCTCTCTATCTTTCTCTCTCTCTCTCTTACTCTCTCTCTCTCTCTGTGTCTTTCTCTCTCTCTATCTTTCTCTCTCTCTCTCTCTCTCTCTCTCTCTCTCTCTCTCTCTCTCTCTCTCTCTCTCTCTCTCTCTCTCTCTCTCTGTCTCCCTCTCTCTCTCTCTCTTTCGTAAATTGGCACATTGTATTAATATTGAAGTATGAATTACCACAGAATGGCATAATAGTTGTATTACGATAATACTTTCTACCGCTTTACTTGTCATGATTGTAAAGGCTTTAATGGCGAATTGAACATTGTCTTTGCCGAGCGGGTTTCAAGGTATAGAGATATGAATGGATCCTGTCTATGTGCTCAATCAACTGGAAAATGACAGGAAAAGCCACCGAGAAGCCAGATCAGTGTAGTAAACCAAATTACTCTATGGCCAGAAAAAAATAATTAATAAGATTACAAAAGATTTGATTTTTGTGGAAAATACGGGCATTCCCTATAGGTGTGTTGTTTTGTGTATTGATCACCTTGCACTTGCTGTTTCCAAGTCAGTCCGACCTTTTGTTGTTATTATTATTAATAGGTGCATTTTAACTTCACTGCAAAGCTTTTATTTGTTTATTACCATTTTAATGTGAGAGATTTGTCTTAATCTGGATATGATTGGACCTCCAGGCAAAGGTAATTGTACACATTAGGTACATTTCTCACTTTACAATACCATGAATATTCTTGCCGAATTAATAATTTCTCAAGGGACGTTTATATTCCTAGACTATCGGGGGCCTATCGCTGGAATAGATGGGATAAAACATCACTTTGGCCTACTGTTATGAAACCATGGAAATACACTGATTTAATCATACAGGAGAGGAAAATAAAGTTTAATTGAGATGTATTCCTTCTCTTAAATACCGTACATTTTTACTGTTCTGGTAAGGGAAATAATTGGTTATACCACTGAATATTCAAGGGAGACAAATTGTTCTGCAGTACAGCTTTTGTTTCCTGTGCACTGTAAAAGCGGAGTGTACCAACTCTGTGTCGTGAATGCAGAGTGGGAGAGATACGGAGCAAGGTGTTAACTGTGGGATTAGTGGAATGTAAGATTTGTGTGTGTCTGCGTTTAATACCCCTGTGCAACTGGTGTGTGCAAACTATTAACTATTACTTAATATTGTGACTAGCCGATTCGGGCAAGACAGATCTTGTCCCAAACCCAGTCGGGGGACAAGGTGGTCTAGATGCAAGGTGCTCGCATCTCATGCCAAGGGTCCCGGGTTCTAAACCCGGGCAGTGCAGGCATGTTGGAAAGTGGATTTTTCTCGTATTTTCAAGTCCCTGGTCCTATTGGGGGGTAGCATCGAGTAGTTCTTGGAAATTGGATTTTTCTCATATTTTCAAGTCCCTGGTCCTATTGTGGGGTAGGATCGAGTACCTAGTCTTCTCGGATAAGGACGAAAAACTTCGGAGGGCCCGTGTGCACGTTGCGCACGTTAAAGATACCTTGGCAGTTGGAAATCGTAAAGAGCAGGCCGAAAGGCCGCTGCCCGGGCAAAATTGAAATTAATAGATTAAAATGTATCCATATCATCCCCCCCCCCCTGCCAGAACAAGAAATAATAAAACAAGTAAAGTGAGGTGTAAATGCCAAGGGCAGCGAACCTCCTAAAATAAAGACCTCAAATCAAACCCAGTCGTATTATGTAGATCTAAGTCACATTAATATTGGCATTTTGATTGGATGCGAAGACCAATAGAACTTGCTGTAACACCATAGGTCCATGCAGAATACACAGGTGTGATGAGGTTGGCATTTGATCAGCAATGTGTAGAGTGAGTGGAGGACGAAAATTTCCGATTGTACCCTTCAATTTTGCTCGACGAAAATGATATACGTGTCCAAGTAATTTACCGTCACAAATTGAGGTATTACATAAGATTTCATAATTTTTGGTGACGTAGTAGCGGAGTTTCCGGTACTTACATTATTCACTCTCTAGCTCCACTTTAGTATAATGGTGATTGTCATGCTACAATTTCTGTAGCATCCCAGGTTCAAGTGGTGCAAATTTTATGCTGTGTAAATGAATTTGGTCTGAACTGCTCCATCAGAACACTGTGGCTGGCTGTAAATGGATAGATGTAACAGTTATAAACATGTGCAATACAAGACTAGTTTACTCCCATATTAAGCAACAGGGCAAGTCCAGTTCCTTCAGGGCGTCATAGAATATAATTATCGTTCGCCCTATTATTTTACCGCACAAGCCCGAAGGACCTGTTTCTACAGCATGGGGGCAAAATTTCCCTTTTACTTGAAATGTATTCCATACATTATCTAACATATACGTTTGGTATAAAAGTATACATTTGAAATAATGTTCTCCCCTTTATTCAAGAGATAAAAAGACAATTTTCATCAAGTAGATCACATGTTGGTTTAGAGGCAAAGTACTCGCCTCTCATGCCGAAGGTAGCGGGTTCGATCCCCGATCAGTGCGGGTATGTTGGATTTTTTTTGGGGGGGGGGGGTGGGGAGTTCCTGTCCCTGATCCCATGGTAGGTAGGATCGAACATCTAGCCTTCTCGGACAAGGATGAGAAACTCGGAGGGCCCGTGTGCACGTTGTGTGCACCTTGGCAGTTGAACATCGAGAAAAGCCGGCCGAACAAGACCGTTGGCCAAGTAAAATTCTGAAAAACGAATCTCCACAAGAGAAACAATAACAAGAAAAAAAAAAAAAAATTGAAGTGTAAATACCAAGAGCAGCGAACCTCCTAAAATAAAGAGCTGAACAGGGAGTTCACGGAATGTTTGACAAGAAAAGAGTTCTTATCTCCAGTTCTGTGAAAACATTAGTGTGGTTTCGGGATACGGCAAAAGAGGAAAAAATGCCGATTACAATTATGCGAATCCACCAATGAGGTTTTTCATGGCAGGGCCAGCAATTCGCTCACTCTTCTCAGCCAGGTGATCTCATTCTGTAAGGGGCATGGGAAAATAGGTAATGACCCGTGCGATATCTTCACTTACCAGTCTTGGAAGTCAGCTGATATATGAACAGCCTCATTACCTCTCGTGTCACCTGGCATCTCAGATTAAAATATCAGGGGGAGGCAGCAGGTGTGGCGCGTGCTGACCAGGAAGCCAGTTTGAGACCCGGCGTGATTTGGGGTACGGAACGTAGCAGTTAAACGTCAACAAATAAAAAAAAAAATAAAAATGCATGGTATACAGGTAAACACTAGTCGGCGCAGCAAAATAGTCGCCACTCGAATCGTTCATGACATAAAAGAAATTGGAGCCTAAGGAGACATTGTTACTGTCTTTAACGTGTCGGATATGAAAAAAAAAAAAAAAAAAAAAGCAACAGCAACAACAAAAAGATAACCGACCCCTTACTTTCTGTAGAATTATTTGAATTCTATGACCACTCACGGCAGCTGTACATTTAGTAAATCAGCAAAGCTCTCGCCAGGAAAGCGGTAGGTCCTAGGTTCAAATCCCAGTGGTTGCATGGAGCTTTTTTCTTGATCCTTGCTACTTTTTTTTTTTTCCCGCCATTCTCATCTGAATTTTATTTTGGTATTTTTAAAAGTATTATTACATACGGTACTTTCCACCATTTGACATTATGTATATTTTACACCACTAATCATGTATGTTTTCTTAGAAACTACGGGGATACATTCCTCTAATTCGCTGATGCATTTATGATGGACCTTTGAGGATAGAGTCAGCAAGTTCATTTTGTTAGCGACACGTATAGTTCTTACTGCGATTAACGTGCTGTGTATAATAGTAAATGTGGGTAAATAAATGTGTGTGTGTGTGTGTGTGTGTGTGTGTACGGGGGAGAGAGAAAGGGAGCAGGGAAGAACAGAATGAAAGAGAGAGACATAGAGAGTATGAACGATAGGAGAGAGAAACAGAAAGGGTATGTTTGTGTGTGTGTGTGTGAGAGAGAGAGAGAGAGAGATAGAGAGAGAATACAGAGAAGGAGAACATGTAGGGAGAGAGAGAGAGGGAGGGAGGAACGGAGACGTGTGTGTTTGATAGAGAGAGAAAGAGAGAGAAAGAGACAAGAGAGGGAGGAAGGGAGAGAAAACTCATGTATATCAGGAGAGAGAAAGGGTGTATGTGTGTGTGTTTGAAAGAAAGAAAGAGAAAGAGATAGGCAGGCAGACAGCCAGGACATGCAGATAGTCAGAGTAGATGAGATACGAGTAGGTAGTATGAATTATCTCAACATGTATTCCTTGATTTATCAGTTACTGTGCTCTCCGACCCACAGTGTATCTTCTTCCTGAAACATTCACTATCGTTTTCTCCCGCAGTGAGAAAGTTAATGGTAGGCGTTTTATGGCGCTATGTACTGATAACTTGCCAGATAATACATGTACTAGCTTAGTATCCGTCGTGCGCGGGGGAGGAAAAGTGGTGGAGGTGGGTACTTGGGGTTTGGGGTGGGGGGGGGGGCGGGGGGGTAGAAGGAGGAAGATTAAGAAGTATATTATTATATATATCGTCTACCTCATCCACTTCAGGACAGTTGGATGCGCTCTCTCCCCATTCCTCGACTGCTGATTAATTATTCAAGAAAAATGAAAGCCAGAGCTCGCTGCCTCAAATCTGAAAGTCAAGGATGTGTGAGTACTGTAAGTGTTTGCATAAACCTTCTCAAGAGTTAGGTCAAGTGCTCAAGTTTATCTTCGTCTTCCATGCTCCAGAGAGATCATGGTCATTCAGAAGATACCCCAGCGTCCCCCCCCCCCCCCGAAACTGGGAGTAGCCCTGTTTCCATAGTCAGCCTATCGTTTGTGAAAAAAAAAAAAAAAAGTAATATAAAAAAAATTACACAAATAGATCATATATGGGTGGCAGTTATATTTAAGAAGGCTTTGAACAAACTTACCAGGCTGTGGCTAGGGGTCAGTGGTACCTTATAATTATTTCAAGCAATAGATGAGCAGTGAAGACAGCTTAGTAAACTCTATTCGGCTTTGTAATTGGACTACAATACCGTAATACAGCTTGATAATAAAATGTCAAAATAAAAAAAAAGGCAGCAAAGAAAGATTATACGGTACTATTTAGCAAAGCCCTGCATTAGGAAACGCAGCAAGGAAACCGTACAATAAATCACAAAATTCCTTTAGTCTGATTAGAACGAGTCACTTCTCAGGAAAACCGAACTATTTAGTGAGAAAAAGATTTGTAGTTTAGGACAACTTAACCCTCCAGTTAAAACAAGAACCATTGCTGGGTGGTCCTGGCAAAACTGGGAATAAGATGAAATTTAGTACCCGTCTTTAAAAAATCAAAATGAAATATTTCTAAGACGTTTCCAAGTAAAATAAATTATAATTTAACAAAAAAAAAGGTCAATATTTTATTTTATAAGTAAATCACTATTTCCATAGAAAATGTTTTTCTAGTTTAGAAGGGTTTTCTCAGAATTTTGGTCTTTCACCTTAAGCCTGATTTCGCCACATCTGTTTAATTTATTTTTTTTTAATTAATTAATTTTTTTTTTTTTGGACTCAGATTGAAGTGCGATTTGGTCTGTAACCATTATGTGCCTGACTCCGTGAATTTTATATTGAATACAAATATATAGAGATAGATGATTGAATAAATAAAGTGGATAAGAATAAATAAATAGGTAAATGAGTATGAAAGTTAATCAATAAATAGATAGGTAAATAGATAACTAAATTAATTAAAATAAGTAAATGGATAGATCATTAAATAGTTTAAACATCCGCTTATATTTATTAGAATAACGAACTAACTAATCAAAGTAAAGAGAGAAAAAATTATGCAGAAAATTGTTTTTGCCCTATGCATTGCACCTCAACAAGACATTGTGGCTAGATGTGTGCCATAATTATGTTTCTAAGGTTCCATGTCCTCATGTAATACGACCATTATTGGGTTAGATACGTTTATGTAATGATGCTTTAAATCATAATACCATGTATGTTTTTTGCTCTTAAACGCACTGTGAATGTGAGGTTCCCCCATGAGATAATGAACTCTTATCTTGTCTTATGTTTATTTATTTGTTATTTATTTATTTGTAATTTGCATCTTTCTTTAATCCTGTTAGGGAAATTTCCTTTGTGTTATTGCAGCCCAGTTACAACTTGAGCAGGCACGTCGTCGCCACAGTACAGCGTCAGTCGGAGTTGTTTTTTTTTTTGTTTTTTTTTTGGGGGGGGGGGGCGGTGACGGTTGAGAGGTGGGGAGTGGTAGGGATGAATTTTATTTAATTTTGCTCGATCAGCGGCCTGTTCGACCTGCTCTTTTCGATTTCCAATTTCTAAGGTATCTTCAACATGCGCAAAGTGCACACTTGCCCACCGAGTTTTCCAAACGTATCCGAGAAGACTAGGCGCTCGATCCTACCTCCCATAGGATCAGGGACAGGAAAATATGAGAAAAATCCCAAAAATTCCAACATGTGTGCACCGACCGGGGTTTGAACCCGGTACCTTCGGCATGAGAGGCGAGCACCCTGGCACTAGACCACGGTGTCCCCGGTGTCTTTATCTTAACTAAGGAGTGATATTTAAGTGCCTTATGCTGGAACAATGGGCTACGTTGCTTTTTGCAGTGGAAAACATTTAAATAAAAAAAAGTTTACCACGTCATAAAACCCTCAAAGGTCGCGCTATCTTCTCATCTTTCAGTGGAATCCATTTTCACGTTTTAGCATAAAGCTTACCAAACGTGCTTATCATGCTATATAGATAAATCTGATGAATTTAATGGACCCGTTGGATTTCAGTGATTCTGTTTCTGAGGCTGATATTTGTATGTCAGAATGATGGATGTTTCTGCCTCATCGCTATATAAACAAAACGGTAGTTCTGCTATGAACGCCTCATGCAAGCATTCTTATCGTTTCCCTGTAAAGCTGCCAATCTTGAGCACATAGTTACGACTTTACGCCGCCTCGGATTTACATTTTTCCGACAAACAGGCTTGTTTACGTGCAGACTTATATCATCATAAATGGACAAAGTTATATCATTATGCTTAAGTGCATTTGCAGTGATTGCTGATATTCTTTCATAGCCCTGCATTTCGTGACGTCAGAATTACATGGTTCCGTGCCACTTACTTTGTAAATCACATGATAAAAGCTGTTTTTCCCGGCTTACGAGTTTCCGCTGACCCAAGACTTTGTCTAAGAACTGTTCTTCGGTGTAATATAATATTCATCTCGTTGATTCCAGACTTTGTATAAGAACTGTTTTTAGGTGTAATAAAGTGGCCATCTCGCTGACTCAAGACTCTGTCTAAGAACTGTTCTTAGGTGTGCTATAATCGTCATCTCGCTGTTCCAAGACTCTGTCTAACAACTGTTCTTAGGTGTAACATAATCTTCATCTCGCTGACCAAAAACTTTGTCTAAGAACTTTGACTGTTCTTAGGCATTATATGACCTCCATTTCCCCTATCTAGGAACTTGTCCAACAATTTTCAGCGTTCTTAGCCGCAATATGATCACTATCTGGATTATCTACGACTTTGTCTAAGAACTAATGTTGGCCATATAATATAATCGTCCTCTGGCTGACTCAATGTAATAATTCAAACTCCACCCATGCCAATTTAATTAATCACTCGCACGACCACACAGATGCACATACACACATCAGCCATATAGATATCGAACTATTTTTCACCTATTATGTTTGTTGTTTCTGTTATCAATTAGACCAGATGATTGCTATCATGCAGATGCTCTTCAAATTACACTCGTACGATATGTATCATTGTCAAAGGTAAACTCTCTCTCTCTCTCTGTCTGTCTGTCTCTCTCTCTCTCTCTCTCTCTCCTTCTTTTCTCGTTTTCTCTCTCTCCTCTCTCTCTTTCTCTCTCTCTCTCTCCCCTTTTCTCTGTTTCTCTCTCTTTTCTCTCTCTTTGCCTCTCTCACTCTCTTTCTCTCTCTTCTCTCTCTTTTCCTTTCTCTCTGTCTGTTTGTCGGTCTCTCTCTCTCTCTCTCTCTCACAGAACACACACACACACATACACACACACACATTTTATGGAGACAAGACATAATCACTTAATCTAAAATGCGTATCTAAACATACATGACCCACATAGTATCGGCGTACATCCAGAACTTCCCGAAACACATCATGGGCCTCTGACCTCATGGTCATTCACCCCAACTTGATCAAGTATCGAATACAAAGCTGGACGCTTCTGATACCTGACTAATCCAATTTGATTTACGTCAAAACGTAAGGGTGCGTGCGGGAATGGTAGTTGTCTGGTGACTTTGACCTGGGCATATTCTGTCACGGGTTAATAGGTTTATTCATATGTTGCTGCAGGTCTCATCAGTTGAGCAAATAAATTATATTAATGCCGTGATAAGGGCATTACGACGATCTATAAAATGCATCGAAATAACAGGAGAAAAAAAAAAGGTTTATCAAGGTGCTGAAACAGATCTTGTCAGTCTGACCAAATAAATGTATGATAATGTTGTCATCAGGACGATCAAGACCATTGTTAAAATGTGACAGAATGAAAAAAAAAACAAAAAAACACAACAAAGATGTATCAAGGTCTTCATGCTACAGATCTCGTCAGTTTGATCCACTAAAAGTATAATTATGTTGTGATAGAGGCTATTGCAAACATTGTTAAAATGTGGAGGAAAAAAAACCAAATAACGACAACGTTGCCAAGCCATTCCTTAAAAACAAACAAACACACAACTTACATATTAAATCACAAAAAAAGTTAGAAATGTCAGGGAGAAAAATGGACCAGAATATTCCCAACAGGTTTTTCGTGATCAATTTGTGGGCGGTCTGTTTGCAAATGTTGTAGGGGCTGTTTCGTTTTTGGCTATTGAAAGGAGACCACAGTGTAATCACTAAGCTGAACGGAGATAATGCTGAGCCATATTTATTTACTGTTCACCTATAATTTACAATACAAAATACCTCGTACCTTTCACAACAACCGCTTTCACTAAACTGCCAAGGTCATTGTGGCCAACTGGCCAAAGCTAATCTTAACTCTTAACAATAAACTCCCCTCCCCTCCCTCAAAGTAACAACCACAATAACAACAACAAAAGTGTATAACAAACCCAATTTGGGCCACTTAGCTGCTGAAATAGATATCAGTGGATCTGTAGTATTTTTACCGGCCTGCATCACTCCTCTTCTCTGTGATAAGCACTAATGTCTATAGTAATATTGCAAAATGTATAGCATATCAGACAGGCGAAAGTGATCTATAGCAGTTTCATCGTGTACAGGGGCATTGGCAGCATGATCTGTAGTGGTTCAGCCAAGTACAGTTTGGCTGCCATGGTGGTCTATTAGGCCAATAGGCCAGAAGCCCACTAAGTCAAGTCTGTTTTTTTGTCGCTTCTGACTCAGATTTGGACTCAAATCAATAAGCGAGAGAAACTTGTTAAAGATACTCGGAAATCGAGAAAAGCAGGCCTAAAAATGCCGGCTGCCAGGGCCAAATTAACAAACTAATTGGCAAAAAAGTATACAAAATAGAAATTCAAATACAACAACAAAAACTGAAGAAATTTATAAAAAAAAAAAAAAGAATAAGAAAAGAGAGGCGTAAAGGTGAAGGGCAAAGGTCATCCAGAAACGGAGACCTCAAAACTTCTTTCATTGCCGCTCGTCCGCAATCGTCCCCTTCTCCTCCATGGTCCACAAAGCCGAGACAAAACAAATTTCTCTCAGTGCGCGCCACTAGCATTTAAGAACGCTATCAGAGAAACCAATTTCTTCTTGTAATGATCTGTTGAAAGATGTCAAAACTACTTAGACAGACAAACATGATTGTGTTCTACAATTTCCATTGTGTCCTGCAATTGCAAAGAGCCCGGCTGACTTTTAGAATTGAATTTTAAATATCCTGCCATTAAGTTCCTTGACCAGAATAGACGCCGCTCAACAAATGATAATATAAATTTTAGAGTAATTTGTTCTATTCTGATCTGAAATTACATTTCCGCTGACTTTCTAACCCTGTCATGACGACGAGTGAATAAGCCAGCGCTTCATTTGATACATTTGACTCGTTATCCTGACCAAAGCCTCAGCTTATGCTATTCTTTATTATTTGAGCGTTTTAATTTTTATTTTCTGTCACAAGTCTGCAAATCACCTGGCACATAGGTATAATTAGAACGTTAGACTTGTGTGCGAGATGCGAGATACCCGGTGCAAATCGTCCTGGAAAATATGTCCAACTTAAACTAATTTCTAGAATTGTCTCTAAGACTACCATTTACTTGCAGGCAGGGACGCGACTCTGATAATTATAATATAGTATAGCCACAGTTTTCTGAGAACCCACCTCAGCCCCTGTAGAAAAGGTGGCCCCTAAGGGCCTCGGATAACTGAATTTCTAAATTCACTACAAAATGTATTCGTTACATGAATAGATCTGATACGACGGACAATAAGTGCAAGTGTGAGAAGCTCATAAGTCCCTAGGATTCGATTATACCGGCCCACAGACTTTGCGCGAACTCTCAAATGATTTTCATTATACAGGGTTTATTCGATTACGATGGCAATGAAGATTACGATGATCCACCTGTTGTATCTCGGACATCATGGAGCCCCCCGCTCCCACCTACTGTGCCCTCACCCAGTCTGAGAGATAGACTCAGTCTGATAGATGCGCCCAGAGACATGATGTCAGCTTTATCAAATCTGATAGCACCAAGAGCTGGCCCGCAGATGGCCGACTTGCTCTTAAATAAGCCAGCCCAGGCCTCTAGTGTTCTGGGTGTATTCTCGAAACTAAAAAGAAAAGTAACAGCCGGGTCACAGAATACTGAGACGGAACATTCCTTCTTTCGCTATAATTATGATTGTCCACAACTTTCGCGCGTATAAATACGGTGAGTACTACTCACAGAGATCGGTGGTACCAATCTTTTCTGTTCAATTATGAAGGGGTGTGGAGCGAACTGTTGCATTGTTGACATGGATGATACGCGGGAAATCGACGGACGGAATTTGACGAACTGAACCATCTTGGTATCCTGTGTCTCGGCCAATAGCTGTTCGGTAAGTTCTGTTGAAATAGAAGATTGGTCAAAACTGAAGTGATTAGAAAAAAAAAACAAAAAACGACAGCAACAAAAATCAAACTCTTTACGAAACCAAATACAAAAAAAAAAAAACATAACACTTTTCGATGACTTCTTTTCCAGAACAGACATTTTGCCCAAAAACGGAGCAGTTAACTCTCTAGGAACCATAGTCTTTCACCAGAGATACACAGGCATTTATCACTCGGTTGCAGTTCCCGCAAGAACTAAGTACGAGTAAAGAAGTTATTTTGAGTGTTGTCTACAATAGACACAATAAATCAACTAAATGATAATGAAAACCCCATTGATTATGTCCTACTAAGAACAAATTCTCAAGACATCAGAATTCACCTATGAGCAAAAATGTGTTCGGAGCCTGGAGGGTTGAGAAAACAACACAGAACAAAAGGCAAAACCATATTACAATCACTCCAGAAATGTAATCAGACCTGTGTATAAAACAAGTTTTCTCTCTTGTTTGATGATGGAAAGACTAAAATCGCCATTTGAACATTCCATTTCCTTTCAATTGCGTGCTCTGCCTGACACATTCCCAGTGCGACGTGTATTATGTACATTCCCCACACTGAAGTGTGTTAAGTGTATTCCCGGTAGTGTGACCATGTGCCTTGTGCATCTCTCACTTCTATGTGTGTTCCGTGCATTTTCCTTTGTGTGTGTGTGAGAGAGAGAGAGAGAAAGAGAGAGAGAGAGAAAGAGAGAGAGAGAGAGAGAGTGAGAGAGAGAGAAAGGGGGGGGGGGCGGGAGAAAAAGAGTGAAAGAGATAGTGACTAAGAAAGTGAGAGAAACAGAAAACAAAAGAGACAGAGGGAGACAAAGAGACACACGGAGAGAGAGAGAGAGAGAGAGAGAGAGAGAGAGAGAGAGAGAGAGAGAGAGAGAGACAGACAGACAGACAGACAGAGACAGAGACAGAGAAACAGAGACAGATCCAGAGAGGGACAGACAGAGAGACAGACAGACAGACAGAAGGAAAACCAAACAGAAAACTCTTTATCACAACCTTCAGACAGAAAAACCACTTAACCAAAAGCTACAACCCCAGCAAGATAAATACGATTGATGAGGGGGCCAAATTTGATTCGAACAGCTCACTCTTGCTCCAAAGGGTACTAATGAGTCAAAACAGTTACTTGTTTCAGGCTGGTACTAGGCAAAGGTTACTGTATCCAACCGGTCAAAGGCTAGTGTGACAAAAGGCCGTAAAGCCAATAGACGTCAAATTCTTTTTTTTTTTTTTTTTACATTTTCTTAGCAGAAATGTGCTGAACGTGTCCAGATTTTTGAGAATTTTACAATGTCTTCATGTCTTTATTTTTTTTATATTCTGTTACATTTTTTATTTTTTTTTGCCTGAAGAAGGTCCATTGACCAATAGCTTCACTTGTCTTTCTTTTACTTCTGCGTTGTACTGTATTGCCACTGTATTATGTCTTACGAGCAGCTTTGCAACACGCAATTGTCTCTCGTTTTCTGTTTGATACATTTTGACTTTGTTCTCTATCATTCAATCTGGTCATCATTTATACGGCTAATGATTTCTTTGGGTCTTCTTTTTCATCGTCGTCTTTTTCGAGGCTTTGTCCATCCACTGCACGATGCAAATCCTCCACAGACCTCTTCCACCTGGTTCTCTCCTCTGCTTTTCTTTGCCCTTTCGTACGCTCATGTTTTCTGATGTCAACCTACCATCTTTTTGCTGGTCTCGCTATAAATCTCTTCCCAGTTCCTGGTTGCCAATCAGTACACCTTTTTCTCCATCAATTGTCTTTATAGTATCTAGACAGAATCATGTCCTGCTCATTTTCATTTCTGTTTTTAGTACATACTTTTAAATATTGGCTGCGATCGCTGTCTTCTTTCTTATTTCCCCACGTCATTTTTATCTCATAGTTTTATATTCGCCATCTTCTTCTCCGTGGTTCTTTATGCTGCTTCGAGTTTATTAGTTAATTGCTCTATAAGCGACCCAGTTTGGCATTTATTTTGCCCTGTTTTTGTTTTCTGGACGTATAAGGCTTTTTCCCATAGCACGGCAGCACTTGGAGACGACTGGTTACTTGGCTGCTTGAGATTAAATGAGCCAATCCTTGGCGCAGACTGGGCCAGACCGGATAATAGATAGAGGAAGTATCGTTTAAATGTCAAGTCCAGATAATTATATCTGGGTTAGATAAGATGAGTACTGGCGGGAAAACATGCCAGGGAGCAGTCGTCTCTGTGAATACCATAGTTTTGGCTGCTGAGACAAACAGTGAATATCAAAGTGCCACTGCTAATCAATCTAAAGATATCAAATATCAAATTATTTCACCGCTGATGAATTTTCCTTGTTTGAATTGTTATTGTGTAATTAAATCGAGTGGCATTATTTGTTTCAGAACACCTTTCGTTTCTTAAAATAGAATTGATTTTTTTTTTTTCAATATGGGCCAATTAGATAATGCGGGCATTGACATTTCTGAAGTGTGACCAATCTGAATTCCGTTTATGAAGCTAGTACATTTTAACGCCTGGAAATAGTCATGTCTTTTTTAAACTTAAAACAGCTGGATAAGTGCCACAACGCATTTTAAACAACTGTCAAAATGTGCATTTTTTATACCTCTTCTACATACTAAAAGATCTCTAGTTTTTTTTTCTTCAGATAATGGAGATAGAACAAACAAGAATCAATTTTGCGAATGTTAGACCTGTGGTGCTTTGGTAAAAAGTTGTTTAAGATAACAGTATAACTCAACAGGAGACATAAATATCTTTTTCTGTTGTGCCTCGCGGTCTGCTTTGCTCAGTGTTTTATGTTCATCTCGAGATGACAAAAGTATTCAAGAAACTATATATTTCCTCCCAAGCCATGACCCAGACAGAAAGACAAAACACATTTCATTTTGCACAATCAATACACAAAAACATTTGACCGACATGCTGACTGGTGATATCGTATTTCTGCCACAACACCCCCCCCCCCAACCGTCCTTATCCACTTTTTATTTTTTAACAGTAGTAGGATGCCAGCCTCCAGCGATGACAAATGCGCTCGGATCAACTGCTACAACAACTGGCACCGCCACAGCCCACCTAGTTATTTTTGGATAAAAGTTTTTATGCCTACAAGCAAGGGGGAGAAGAAAAGGTGTTTGTTTGTTTGTTTGTTTCTTTTAATTCAAGGAACAAACCAAGTGCCCGGCATAAACAAACACAAATAAAAATAACCAGAGAATGACAGAAAGAATCGTGCTAAAAACGGAGGGTGTGCGGGTCTTTTTGTTCATATCTATCGTACAGTATCTTACGCCTCATGACCTGGCTTAACGTGGGCGGTCAGCTTGTGTATGGTTAGGAGTTATTGTAGAATAGAAGTGCATGCGCTTGTTCCGTGTACCTGGTGTGTCGAAAGGAGGCAGGGACAGTGTGAGTGAGGAGAGATTCATGAATATTTACTCTGGGTTTGTCTAGATTCGTAACTGTATAACTTAGTCCCACACAATATTATCGCTATGCTGTCTAAAGTGTAGAATGTTTCATTGGCTTGGCAAGCGTAAACCCTCTCCCGCAGCATCTCACTACAGACTAAACCAGTGATTCTCAAAACGGAGGCATTTGGCTCCCAGGAGAAGAATTTCAAATCTAATGGGACGAATTGTCTGGCCAGAGGAGGAAAAAGAGATAAACTCCAGTCAGATGTAGAACTTCAAACTGGGAAATAATTTACCATCTGTACTGTGTACATAGAAGTTTTATGACTCATTGAAATAAGGATACCTTCCTTTTTTTATTATTTGAGTGTAACTAGATGAAGTTCCCGGCATTATCCGGGATAAACCTGTGAACCCACCATTCTCTCTCTTTTTGATCTAGAAAGCTTCCTATATTCTACAGTTTTGCTTCAGATTTCGTGAGCACCAGAGCATTACGCACTCATTTCTGGTAGGGGGACTGGGCGTACGGAATTGAACGCGTATTAATACATCGTTTCCTGTGCGGTGGACTTACTAAAGGGAGCCAAAACACAGCTCATTGTAGTTACATTTTTACAACTTTTTATTTTAAAATACCTGAAACTTGAATGAACACAATCGGTCGATACAAAAGCGATTGGGCGGGATTAGTTGACACTTGAGTAAATTAACTTTATAATCTATGAAACTGTCATTTAGGCTGTAGCGTTGAGCAAAAAAAAAAAAAAGAGTCAAGATTGTACCACAATGAATTACTCCCACCACTATTTTTTTTTTATAATAAGATTAGTAAAACAGTAATTTAGTTTCATAAAACTGTTTCAATGACTACCAGTGTAAATGTACAATGGTGGAAAAACAAGAACAGATGACAATTCAAAATGGGGTAGAACTTGGGAAACCTGGGATGGCAAAGGGGGAAATGTATCCACGCTGGGCAGTTGCCCACTGGCCCCAAGGTTTAGTCATCATCCTGCATGGAAATATTCAGTGGGTTCTGAATCTAGGAAGAAAATCCCTATCGATTTGCCCGGGGGCCCATAATGATATTAAGACGGCCCTGAATGTGACTTGAGAGTCCGAGAACCACTGGTCTAAACTTCTGAAAATTCTAGAACTGACATTCAGGATTGGCGGATTTTATTGTTTATGTAAACTCTTTTTGTAATCAGATATCCGATAAATGTAATTAAGAGTATTTAGCAATATTATTCTTCACCCACACTTCAGGAACTTCCATCCACATTCCGGCTTGCTCAAGCCCGTGTTTTGTATTTGTTACATTTTTTCGCCCTATGGAAAACCTAAAACCGGAATGAGGATATTGATAAAATAAAAGTGGAGGCCGTTTGGTGCTATTGTTCTTTTTGGGATTTGAGAGGAGAGGGTGAGATGCAGCCGGGGTGGGGGTGGGGAGTGGAACAGTCACGTGTACTCTGAGGGCACCAGGAAATGTGTTAAACCTATAGTGCCCAGTATTCCATATGTGAAACACTTCACCAGAGCCAAATGTTTTATTATATCTGGAATATTTTTGAATTTATTTACAAAATAAATGAGTTCCCGTGATAAATATTCGTATTTCTGCACTCAGTTGACCATTTTGAATTAGTTTCGCAAGATTGAGAATTGTTATGTCGGCGAAATGAATGTTTGCCTGGCATTAGAGGGTTAACTGGTTACATACAGGAGCTTCCACATTGACGCTATTTAAAGCTAAGACCATTATTTGTTTGTGAGGAACGATTGCCATCATCTTAAAAAAAAATATCAGTATGGACTTTATGTCTACCAGTAGAGAGCCGGCTGATAGGTAGGCAGTCACTGTCTTTGTTAATTTATGTCGTCACTCATCTCTGTTTTGGAGGGTGTTCCAGGGTTAAAATTGTCATCAGCAATATTCGCATTTATGAAAGTCCATCACTGCGTCATTTTCTCGTGTAGCTAGTTTAGGCACGCTGATGCTAACTTACCTTGACAGCTTTAATCGTATTATAATGGATGGCATTTATATAGCGCATATCCATTTAAAATGCTCTGTGCGCAATAATAATCGATGGCATTTATATAGCGCATATCCATTTAAAATGCCCTATGCGCAATAATAATGGATGGCATTTATATAGCGCATATCCATTTAAAATGCTCTAAGCGCAATAATAATGGATGGCATTTATATAGCGCATATCCATTTAAACTGCTCTATGCGCAATGACAGTGGATGGCATTTATATAGCGCATATCCATTTAAAGTGCTCTATGCGCAATAATAATGGATGGCATTTATATAGTGCATATCCAAAGTTTATGGTAAAGTTTATGGGTGGTTAGAATATTTTATATTTACTCCAGCGCAGACTGGTCCCTGGTTCGAATCTCGTGCCGATTGAGAACTACGATAACCAGTTTTTGGCTGTGTTCCTAAGGAGTGAACCAGGCCAAGGCTGTTGTAGGTGCTCATTGGTGGCTCGCCCCCTAATTATTATGTATTACACTAAAACACTATTTACTGTCCAAACAGCCGCAGTGTGGGCAGTGAGTAGTGTTTTAGTATGATGCATAATAATTAGGCGGCGAGCCACACAGACTAATGAAATACCCAGACTGGATGATCCCATTGTGTGACGTCACAAAACAGAGAAAGGTCCGCCATTTTAGGTTTAATGCTTCAGCATAGCTACAATGCAGCGGTCCCTAAAAGTCCATACGGTCATCATTTATAACAATAAAAAAAAAGGCAGATGTAGACAATCAAATGAAAGGATAGGCAAGTTAATGCATTATTAATACATGTACAACTAATGTTGACAAAGAAAAACAAATTTCTGCTGCAGATAGAACTAGAATCGGAATTTTCCGAGCGTCGGCTGTGTCGGTTATACGGCCGCCGCTCGGGAAATTCCGTAAAAAACGACACAGCCCGAAGCTCGAGTTTCCAGTCTGGTTAATTTATTAGTCTGTGGCGAGCCAACAGTTTAGTGCCTTCGCCAGCCTTTGTCTGGTTCACCAGTAACGCACATATCTGCGGACACTCTGAAACCCATAGCTCACTTAATCAAGTCTATTTTGCATCGCTTTTGACTCAAACTTGAACTTTCGTTGAACCAACTAGCGAGACAAATTTGCGCGATGCCAAATTTGCCCGTGAAACCCCATAATCCACCAGACCTAGGCAAAACAGACTTGACCGACTGAGTGAGCTGTGAGTCTGACGTTACGTCCATGTCTCTAATTACGAAATACACAGAAAATAAGCTAAAGCGTATGCAAAAACAACAACAAACGCAGTTTTGATGCTGCACTGACCTGACATTATTGAACTTGACATACCCGGATTTGCATACGCGCTGATTTCAGGAGTCGATAACTTACATTTCCCGGGGTGTTTTTCCTGCTGTTGTTTGTTTTGGGTGGTGTCCCCTGCCACTTGCCATGTCGCAGTTTTCGTGTGCAGGCTCAAATGGACCATCGTCCATCACCCCTAAGCGGATTACGTGTGATCCTGGGCTAATCCCCCTTTGCTGAGCACTCTTACTCTTAGGTATCCCTTTTCCAACGCCCTCCAGAGCTAAGATGTTTGCTATTGACCGCTGATGTCCGCAATTGTCGCTGATTGCGGCGCTAAATCTGTAATGACGGAAACACAGCAGGGAGCGTCCTGAGACCGGGGACACTGGGCTTTGTCTTGTGTGACCGCGCGTTCATCGCCTTTGCTGCCCACTCACGATTGTAGGTTGGGTCGAGCTGGTTTGGGAAGCCGAGAGTTCTTCGAGTGCAAAAATCCTGTCATGGTCACAAAATGGGAAATTGTCGATTATTGGTCGTGGCAGTCGTTGTTATCGTTGTTGTTATTGTTTTGCTATGTTTATCCGTGATTTTCGAAAATGGATCAGACCAGCCGAGGTTGTAAAACGGGCATTTTTTTATCAACATTTCACACAGCCCTCCCGAGAGCGACAAACGGCTCCTTTGAGGGTTAAGAGGTAGAGAAAAGAAGCAAAATCAAACAAACAAACAAAAACAAACAAACAAAAAGCAAACAGAAGAAAGAACAAAATCTAAAACAAGGAAAACGAGGTTCAAATGCTCAGAGCAGCGAACTTCCAAAACGAAAGATCTCTACAACAGCATTTCTGATCTATATAATATCGATCGTCTGTACTTAAAGTGCTGTTGAATAGCCCTGTTTCAAGAGCATTGCCTAAGAATAACTTTTCCATGTTCTATAACAAGCTTATTCTTCATCATTCTCCCCGCTGAAAGTCATTCTTTGAAAGTCCTGCTTGCCTTTCCATATTTAAGACAACTGGTGCTAAAGTACAGAGCCCCATGTCGTGTCGAGAAACCAGACACAAGAAAATATCAAAAGAAATGACAAGAAAATAAGAGTACGAAAAGCCTAAATCTGGGTTCTCGTGTATACCGAAACGGAAGCGGCAAGAGAAACGTCAAAAACTCTCAAGTAGTGAAATTGAAAGAATATTTTCGTGGCCGTTTCCGCACACATGGAAACATTCTTTCTTTTCATTACTTGACGGATTTTTGACATTTCCGTTGCCATTTCCGTTTCCTTACACATGAAAACCCAGCTTAAGGCTGTGTCCTTGTATGAAAACAGATCTGCAATCCAGTAAAGAGCGCCCATTTCCCATTACAGTTATGATGAATATTGCCTGTTTCTGTTTTCTCTCTGCTTGTCTGTTTATGTTTTTGTTTGTTTGTTTACTCTTTTGGTAATGCGAGAATATTTATGTGTTTATAGTTCTTTATTTCAACGTGTGTGGGATTTCTGTCTTAGCAAAATGTCTACGAATTTGGAGCGTAGAGTAGAGAAAGTTGTAAAGCTGAATTGGGTTGATAGAATAGAGAAAGTTGTAAAGCTGAATTGGGTTGATAGAATAGACAAAGTTGTAAAGCTGAATTGGGTTGTTAGAATAGAGAAAGTTGTAAAGCTGAATTGGGTTGTTAGAATAGAGAAAGTTGTAAAGCTGAATTGGGTTGATTCAATACTGAGACAGAAATGTTCTATTCTTTCATAGTCTGGTGGTTGATGGTTGCTTCTGGTAGAGTCTCCTTCTGTCCTATCATTCTGTTATATTCTACCTATCGCCATGCTTCTTCTTAGCACAATGTGACTGTTATCTTGTCGATACCAACCCCAAACTCAGGCTCAAACCCAGATTCTCTATCGTAGAGAGAAGGCGCCTATTTCTCGAATTGCTCCATTTTTCTGGGTGTACTTTTTCCAACATCCCAGGATTCATGGCCGTAAAAGTTCTTTTCTTTCGTATCTTTTCGGCCTCAACGGGGACATTCAGTTCCCTGACTAGACGCATCACATCGCATTGCCCATATAATCTGGCGCAAATGGGCGTTCTGAGTTCTGCGCTAATGAGCTTTTCCTTGAGCTTACGCAAATTGTGGTATCAAGGGTGGCTATGTCGTAAATATACTGGAAAATAGCGATATATATCTTGTTGTGTATGTGATACGCCTTGACATATCCAGGACAAAATTTGAGAATAGTTGGTATATGATATAACTGTGACAACTTACCATTCCAACACCCACGGGGACGCTACAAGCATTACATCAACATCACCAACACCAGCAGTACTAATGTCGCCACCTTGACCACTATACCCCCAGTACACCCCGTCACCCACTTCAGTGGCACCAAATTCCAACAGTATCAATATTACCAAAACCACCATAAATAATATGACATCACCCGCAGCAACGGCACCAGAACTAGTGCTGGTATTAATGTCACCACCACCAACATCACCATCACCACCAACATCAGCAACATAACATCGCAACCACCATCAGCCACAGCTTCACCATCACCCCTCATCACCGGCTACATCACCAACATTAGCAAGACATTCAACTCTGAGCGAAACCACAAAACCAAAGCCATTACTATCTCCCTTAAACCGCATTTCATTTTGACCTCCTGTGTGATCCTCATAACAAACATTTTCTTCACTTTGTTTCTTCGATCAAGCGGCCATCTGACCTTTAACCCTTCGGCCTGGTCGTAAAAGACCGCAATAACGAAAACAGAAGAAGAACAAATAAGAAGCATAACAAAACTATAACATGTACATAGTGATTGTGTTACTGGAAATGCTAACTCCAACCAAATTGGCATTTCACAGTTGTAGTTAGTTATCTTTCACATAGCAAGTTTTTACTATTTTCCCCAGGCAACATTTCTCATTTCTCAGTGGTCGTCATGTTTTGACAGTTGCACCTACCCTTATCACTGTCCATCTGCATGAGACTATGAATTGTTGCTAAAATGTCATTTCCACTTGCCCCAAACTGAAAACCAATGCGGACCCTTCCGTGTGTATCTCCATAAAACCTCTGGGTTACCGTCCTTGCTGTTTAGCACCCGAGTTTCGTCCCCTCACAGGGGTTTCCTGTTTTCTCTCCCCAGAGTTCATAGCCAATTATGGCGTCTACGGCTATTTAGATAGAATATATTGCCTCTTATGGCGGCAGGGAAAAGTACACGACTCTTCCATTTGACGAGTTTTATTTCAGCTCGTCCGATAGGGATCTTTCCCCCCATTTTTTTTGTTTTGCTTTTTATATACATTCAGTTGCTTCGTTTTGGCCTTTCCCCGAACTGTGTTTAAAAAACCAAAGGAAAAAAAAAAGGAGGGGGGGTGGGGGGGGGGGAATGAGGGATTATTGGGTTTTTTTTTGGGGGGGGGGGGGAAGTCAAACTACTAGGGGCCCAAGCGTAGAGAATTGCGGCGAGATCGGGATACAGAGAGCAAAATAAGAGACAGGAGGGTGAAGTGTTCAAACAGAAGTTACAGCTGTTTGTCACTGAGTAAAATGGCTGTGTCCCAGAAACTGATTTTTCCCAAAACTGATATGGAAGGTTGGATAATGGGACTGGAGGCAGACAGAATAATAGAGGCGTCGAGTGCAAGTCCAAATGGTGTGAGAGGAATGAAAGAGAAAGAGTGTTTGTGGTGGGGGGGGGGGGGATAGGGCCGGGATGATGGGGGGTAGGGATTAAGGAAAAAATATCTGTTTCTGTCTCTGTGTGTCTCTCTCCCCTCTCTCTCTCTATCTCTCTCTCTCTCTCTCTCTTTCTCTCTAACTCTCTCTCTCCCGCTCTTCCTAGTCTATCTGTGTGGTTGTATGTCTTTCTGTCTCTCTCCGTTTCTCTCTCTCACGCTCGCCTTTGTCTGTCCCTCTACCTGTTTGTTTGTCTGTCTGGTTTGTATGCCTGTCTGTCTGTCTCTCTTTCTCTTTCTTTCTCTCTCTCCCTCTCTCTCTTTCTCTCTCGTTCTCCTATATAAAATACAAAGTATCCCTCGTTGGTCTTGTCTGACACGTCACAAGAATTTGTGAAGGCAGTTACGTCTCCCATGGGACGTCACTCAGACTGCGTTATTGTCTCCCCCTTCGACTTTGTTTTGTTTAGAACTTACATAATGATGCGCCATTTGCTTTATTATGTTTGTTTGACTGCCGGCAAGTTTGTTATGATGGATTTCCCTAAGGGCATCGCGACAGTTCTTCTGTGTGCAGTGGGTGAGTCATGCAAGGGAAATAAGCCTTTGTTCCTATTTTTTCATGCTTGTTGCTCGCCCTTGTTTTAAATTTTGTTTACTCGTTTTTTGGGTGTGGAATGTTATTGTTGTTTATGCACGGAATATCACAGCGTGCGCTGAAGGGTAATTGAGTGCGCATGGCAAAACAAACAAATAAAAAACAACAACTGAAGGGGCAGGGGAGGGTGGATCCACCCGGGGCTCCAGGCGGGGGGCGGGGGGGGGGCAATATTACCGGCTTCTGTGTCGTGCCACCCTTCCTGGCTTGCGCTGCCGCCAGCTGCAAAATGAGCCTAGGCTCACCCGCATGTTCCTTTTGAACAAGGACCTTAGGCTAGTTAAGTAGAGGGCCAAGTATGTTTTGCGTCTCTTTTGGCTCAGACTTGGAATTCCTTTGAATCAGTCAGTGACTGTGAACACGCAACGCATCCTGTCCTTTCTGAGAGAGGCTCAGATCTACAGCTTGATTTTAATGACTTTTATAATCGTTTACAAAACTTTTTTACAGATCTATACAATTTTTTTAATTTTGTTTGAGAATTTTACCAATGCATCAAAATCATTTGATTGTATTTAATTCTATGTTAAGCTTGAAAGCTCTGAATACGAAATATAAGCTTAAATAACGACAATGTACCCAAATAGACCGTGAAGGACGCAAAGTGGCCGTTATCGTGCCGATGAGCCGTAACAGCCAAACTCAGACTGAAACACAGGCTTGTTTAAGAATCACTAGAGCATGAGGTTATGTGTAACAAAATAAGCCACACATTTGAGACAAAACAAAATTTACTAGGAGCCGTATAGGCCCAGGGCCGGATTAAGACCTTTAGAGGCCCTAACCACTTAAAAGATGTTGGTGCCCCCATATACTGGAAATGTAATTCAATTTAAAAACAAAAAAAGCGAGTCTCAGACGTCTGCAAATACTCTCTTAGTGTGGGGGCCCGTTTTTGTGGACCCAGCACCGTTTGCAGTTTTGCACCATATGATCCTGATGAAAATTTTCTGTGGGGCCGCCTTTCCCTAAGCATGAGCTTAGTTTGCTTAATGGTTACTAGAGCCCTGTATATGCCATAGACCTTCTATTGTGGTGGGCCCGGACAATCATCCGCTGGTTTCAAAGTTGGGTAGATTACAGAATAGCAATGCTTTTTTTGAGCTGCAAGTTTGGGGAACCCGTATCAATGTTCGGAACTTTCTTAGGCTGGGAGACCTTAACAAAAATATACATTTTACAAAAAGCTTTCATTGTCTGTAACTGCCGAGCACTGAAACGATGAGCAAATATAGCAATCTAAAGGCAGCACTAAGGTTAAGTTTGTACTCATCGAAATAATGGGTCTGTAAAGCCTTTCACTTTTGTCTGGTGCCTGTCATGTTTTTTCTTCATCATAACGTTTAGCCAGTGTTGGATATAACGTGCCTGGAAGTATTGGTTGTCAGATGCCATGGTGTTGTACAGGTAGAGATGAGTTTTTGGGATACTGTAATTATAACTAGGCGTGCCCTTCTCTTGTATGAAGATCAATGTTTAGATATTAAATTACTCGAAATAATCTCGTAAAAAAGTGACATCTTTAATCAACTGCTGTTTGGCTTATCAATAACAGAGATTGACAATCTGGAGCGCGTTAACTTTCATCTGTGGCTTTTTTCCTTTTCGTGAAATGCCGGTAAAAACAAAGTGAGAAAAAATGCTACTGGTATATTTTGTATTTTTATATACTTCTTTAATCCCATTTAGGAAATATGCCTTAGTGTCAGTGCGGCCCAGGTATAAGTGGAGTAGTCACGTCGTCGCCACAGTGCAGCGCCGGTCGGTGTTGGGGGGGGGGGGTGGGGGTAGGGTAGGGATACTTTTTTTATTGAGTTTTGCCTGGGCAGCGACCTGTTCGGCCTGCTCTTCTCGATGATTTCCAACTGCCGAGGTATCTTTAACGTGCGCAACGTGCCCACGGATTTTCCGAGTTTTGCCTCCTTATAACTGTTCTGTGTGAAAAACCTGTATTTTCAGCTGAGAAAAATAGGTAGCATTCGTAAATACCTGACTTCTGATATCACCAAATCTTTGATAACATCACTGTCACGGCTTGATTACTGCAATTCATTATTAGCTGGCATAACAGAAGAAAACATACAGCAACTTCAAAGGGTACAAAATGCTGCTGCTAAAATAATTACTAAGAAACAAAAACATGATCACGTGACTCCTAATTTGAAGGAACTACATTGGCTCCCAGTGAAAGAACGCATCACATATAAAATTTGCCTAAAATCCTACAAGTGCTTAAACAACTTGTCCCCAGATTATCTGCACCAGTTTTTAACACCTTATGTACCTTCAAGAGCACTCAGATCATCGAATGATATAACCATCCTTCTTAAACCTAAAGTAAATTTTAAGGCGTACGGCCAGCGCTCTTTCTCATATTTTGCCCCACTCATGTGGAATAAGCTTCCGAAGTCCACTAGAGAAGCCGAAAATTTGGAAGCTTTCAAGAAAAAGCTCAAAACAATTTTATTTTCATCACACTTTGAGCAATGAGTAAAATCCAAGCTTGGCATCTGCACGTGGGTGTGTGGACGTTGTATGTGTGTATTAATTGTGGTTGTGTGTGTGATCTTTTATAAGGCTGTTTCTGTATGCTCCCTTCTATTTTAATTAAGAGTCCCATGTTTGATTTTTGTAATTATTTTACCCATGTATTTTGACGTGTTGCTTCTGTAAAGCGCATAGAGCATTTTTAATGGATATGAGCAATATAAATGCCATCCATTATTATTATTATTATTATTATTATTATCCGAGAAGACTGGGTGCTGGAGCCTGTCTACCATAGCATCAGGGGTAGGAAAATGTGAGAAAATTCTCAAAAGTCCAACATGCCTGCATGCCTGCACCGTCTGGGATTCAAACCCTTTACCTTCGACATGAGAGGCGAGCACCTTGTCCCTAGATCACCGTGTATGCGGGCGTGCATACTAGTTGCCATAGGCTCCCTCTTAAGTTGAATTCTATGTCGAAAGTCTCAAAATACTGCTCTTCTTCCCTGAAAGGTTACCTGCCCCTAGAGCCGTCTTACACATGGACACACTGGGCAGTTGTGTATTGGCCCCAGGGGTTTAGAGGACCCCATGCATGCAAATTTACATTGGTTTTTTTAAAGGGGGAAGAAAATCCTCGGCATTACAAAAGGATCTGCCCAGGGGCCCAGAATGATGTTAAGACAGCCCTGCCGACCCCTGGTCTACAGAGTAAGATGCAGGTTGATAAACTTTCATAAATGCCTTAAGGCATCTGGAAATCTAGATGAAGTCTGACGTAATTGCTGCGTAATTAATGTTTATCTTTGGCCTATGGATTTATATTGACAATGAGCAGATTTAGTAGCACTTATGCCAAGCCAGAACATTTCCACATGGAATAATTATGCTTTTCTGAGTCCCCAAATCATCTTGGATGCTGAAAAATAAGAAGTTATATTATGAATGGAGAGTTTTAAATCATAGCTGTGTGCAACAATTTATTTAATCTGAAGAGGTAATTGAGGTCCGTCGGCAATGCTGACTTCGGGCATCGATTATGAATAATTTGTGTACGATGTGCATTTCTGACTGGGCAAAGAACACTGTAATATCTGCGTGCTATGGAAAAGAACCTTATAAGCGAAAAACAAAATGTTGCAGGACTGTAACAGGGTGATAGATTGGCAAGGTATAACTAGTAGTTATAATAATATCGTGCCTATAACTAGCGTGGGAAGATAGTTAACGGCGGGGAGACAGAGTCATTGTAGGCCAGAGGGGGAAAGTATGGGATGCAACTGAAGCGCTTTGACACCCGAAAAGGGTAGTGTTTACTTGACCGCCGTACTTGTCGATCAGATCACCTGGGAATTGCTTGGGGGGGTAGAGCTGTTTCAATAGTATTTGACGTGGAGCCGACGGGGGTGGCTATTAGGATAACTAATGCACACTTGGTGGGCGTCTTGGGACGCTACCTGACTGGGTATAAATCCCCGAACGCTCCTTCTAACTTCAGACCGCTGAGAGCACTCACCAGCTTCGTGCCGAAGAGGAGACCACAACTGCAACTGTAACTTTGTACTAGTCTTGTGAGTGGGGAAGGTCAGGGAACCCGCAAACATCCTTTGTCAGAGCGTGGTATCTTTGGTATCTTGTCGGCATTTGGGCTGTTGCTGAGTGGTAAGTTAATTGTACGATGTATGTGTATTTTACTTAATGTTCATGATTGTAGAACCTAAATCTAGTGGGTTTACTTTGGTATAACTACTGCCTCTGAGAGAGTCACGGAAACGCCGTTATATATATGTTACGAAACCTTATAGGATGGGGTCCGTTAGAGAGAGCGTTATTCTTCGTGGGGAACGTGTAAATATCATTAAAACTGTATTGATCGTTTATTCTATTGCCTATATGGGAGCCTATGGAGTATGGGAGCTGCAGCCTGACTTATAACAGTGTCAGCGGTTAAAAGTGTTAATGATGAATATCCGTCATGGAGTAAGTATGGAAGTCATGCCTTCCAGCAGTAGATTAGGACTTTGCAATTGTTTTTCTACAGAGGAGGAAGAACAACACCTTCTTGGCTTCTCAACTTCTTGTACTTTGATTAACGACATCGTGGCTTCTTGGCTTCCCGACCTATTGGTACCTGCCGATACCTGTTGATCTAACTGCGCAGTCAAGCCAGGGTAGAGAGGAAGAACCAGTGCCCAGATAGCGCCATACACCCCTAAAGGAGAGGTTTCCTTATGCTGAATGTTCCCATGTGTTTTATAAAATGTGCTAGAGATTGAATATTACGAAGCCATTTAATTAGCATGTACTGATTTGCATCAACTTCATTCCATCGAAATTCACATGAAATTGTATGACCTATGTTCCTATTATTATTGAATGAATTAATAATTATTGTATATATGTAAGCAATACAGATATCGTTTGTTATAACTTATAGAAGAGAGATAGTCGATTATTTAGTGTGTTTGTGCCGTGCCCATCACGGCTGGTGTCAGAAGAAAGTTAGTGAGAGAAAGTGGAAACATCACAATGGTGTCAGAAGTGGGATCCTGCTAGTAAATAACATTTAATTTTGATCTGGGTCGTGTCAAGGGGCTATTGTGTGATTGTGTGGACAGGTCATCTGCCCTGAGGCGAGTGAGAGAGATTGACATTTAGTGCCTGCGACATGCTCTGATTTTACCTGTGCATTGACTGTTCAATTTTATCTTTTGTCACAGAGAAAATTGTTGTTTGCTATTGCAGGAATATTGTTGTTAACTTCACAGTTACGATCCACGCTTTATTGTTAGCTTTGTTTACAGGTCAATTGCTGATGGACTATCTGGGCGCACTGAAGCTTGCCAGACAAGAAGGCATTAGTGATGAGGAATTCAAAATTAGGTGGGACGAAGAGAAAGCCCAAAACCGAGAACAAAGGGCTATCGAACGAGAAGAAAAGGAGCGCGAACGAGAAGAAAAGGAGAAGGAAAGACAATTTGAAAGGGAGAGAATGGAATGCGAACGGGAACTAGCCAAAAACGGGTGTCACAATGGTAAAGGGAATGGAAAATCTGCTACCCCGAAGGTACCTAAAATTGCCATTTTTGATGACTCGCGCGAGGATCTCGACTCGTATTTGAAAAGATTTGAAAGGCTCGCGCAGGCAAATGATTGGGAAGAAGACACCTGGGCAGACATGTTAGGGGCATTGTTAACTGGCAGGGCGTTAGATGTTTATTCCGGTCTCAGCGATGAAGACAGTAGGGATTACGAGAAGGTAAAGAAGGTGTTGTTCAAGAAGTATCACCTCACGGCAGAGGGTTATAGGCGTAAGTTTAGGGAGAGTCGTCTAGATAAGGACGAAACTTATACGCAGCTGTCCGTGAGATTGCAGAGATATTTTGAGAGGTGGGTAGACCTCTCAGAGGCAGAGAGAACTATGGAAGGGATTACGGATCTGTTAGTCAGGGAGCAGATGTTGAAGATTGTCGACTGTAATCTTTCCATATATTTGAAAGAGAGGGACCCCAAGTCCGTGCATGAGTTAGTTGAGATGGCGGACTTGTATAGTGAGGCTCATCAGTGGAAGCGAGGGCTGGAGCAACAGCAGAAGTCAGGTAAGAGGGTTGAGGAGAGCAGAAGTAAGGGTTTAGGAGTGAGTAAACCGGTATGCTTCAACTGTGGCTCTCCCAATCACCTGAGTAGGCAGTGTGACCAGGGCAGGACGAAGAAGGGTGCTGCTGCCACTGTCGAGGACAACCGAGGTAAGTCCCAGCGTGAGAGTGGGCGTGGTTGTTTTGTGTGTGGGTCACTTCTCCATATTGCGAGATTCTGTAGGAAGAGACAGAAAGAGACGACCGCAGTCGTACTAACCAGCGATGAGGAAGCCGATGACAGTCAGTGGGAGTCATCGGGCAGGGCGAATACTCAACCAGGGGCTGAGCAGAGTCTTGGGCCACAGACCTTCATTTCTTGGGAGACGGAAGGTAAGAGTATTGAGTTAGAAGGTTCGACAGAACATGAGCCCGAAGACGATGTTCCGGAGAATGATTTATCCGCTCCATTTTTGGAGAAGGGGAGGATAGGGGATAAAGAGATTACTATCCTTCGTGACACGGGATGCACGTGTGCGATTATAAAAAGGGACAAACTGCCTCCTAACAGCTCAACTGGGAAGAACAGGAGTTATGTCCTGATGGACGGGACGAGAAGGTCTGCTCCTGTCGCGGAAATGTGGGTAGAAACCCCATTTTATACTGGGCTTCTCAAAGCGCTAGTAGTGGAAGACCCAGTGGCCGATTTGATTATAGGAAACATAAAGGGGGCGTCTCTTGAGAAGATAAGTGTGGTACTCACGCGATCTCGCAAGGTGGAGATTGACAAGGAAGAGCATGAGTGTGAGAATGCGAGTGCGAAAGTGAGTCAGACCACAGATAATGAGGAGGCCAAGGGCAACTCAACGGAGGAGGTAAGGGTAGGGGCCAAGATAGGGGAACTCACACCAGGTGAGATAGCCCGGGCCCAGAGAGAGGACGAAACTTTGAGAGTTTTAAGGGAGAGAGCCACGTTGGAGCAATCGGCTGAGGTAGGTACTCACATAAAGGAGAGTAAGGGAATTTACTATCGGGTAAAGAAGGCCGGGGCTGGACGTGCTGATGTAGAGCAGTTGTTGGTACCTAAGCAGTACCGAAGTGAGCTGATGAAGATAGCTCACGAAGGAGTGTTCGGGGGACACTTAGGAATTTCGCGCACACAGGACAGAATAATGCAGTCGTTCTTTTGGCCTGGGATAGGTGCGGACGTAGGTCGTTTCTGTCGATCGTGTGACGCGTGTCAAAGGACATCCAATAAAGGTAGGGTGACAAAGGTACCCCTAGTGCCGACACCCCTGATCGGCACGCCCTTTTCGCGCGTCGCCATAGATTTGGTTGGTCCACTTCCGCGTACGGAACATGGGAGATCGCGTTATATTTTGACGCTAGTAGATTATGCCACGCGTTTCCCGGATGCCGTAGCCTTAAGGGGGATATCAGCTGAGCAGGTCAGTGAAGCGTTAATGGAAATATTTTCTCGGTTAGGCATACCAAAGGAAATAGTTTCAGATAGAGGATCACAGTTTACCGGTGAGCTGATGAGAGAGGTCAGTGCACTTCTCAAAACGAAACAGATATTCTGCTCGCCCTACCACGCGATGGCCAATGGTCTGTGTGAAAGATTTAACGGAGTGCTGAAGAATATGCTTCGCCGAGTAGCTCATGACAGACCCAAGGACTGGGACAGAATGTTGTGTCCACTGCTGTTCGCGTATCGCGAAACCCCACAGGCCAGTACAGGTTTTTCGCCATTTGAACTAGTGTTCGGTCACCCTGTGAGAGGACCACTTGCAATACTGAAGAATCTGTGGACTGGGGAAGCGGAGTCAGAAACGAGGTCATCGTACGAATACGTGGTAGATATGAGGGAACGATTGGAGGATGCCATGAAAGTCGTAGCCGAGAACAGCAGCGTCGAAAAACACAGGCAGAAGAAATACTACGATAGGGGGGCCAAACAGAGGAAATTCCAAGTGGGCGATTCCGTCCTCATACTTCTCCCAAGTGACGGATCGAAACTACAGATGACTTGGAAAGGGCCTTACAAAGTAGAAGAGCAGAGAGGGTCAGTGAACTACATGGTGAACGTCAAGGGGAAGAGACGACTGTATCACGCGAATATGCTGAAGAAGTATATTGAGAGGGAAGACGAACAGGAAAACACAGAGGCAATAGCTGCAGCTATAATTGACGAGACCGATGAAGGAGAGGAAGCGACTTCGATGCCTCTGGAGACAGTCATGCCTAAGCTAGAACAGACCGAAACCTACAGGGATGTACAGTTAGGGGACACGCTAGATCAGGATCAGAGAGAACAGATGCAAGAGCTCATGGAAGAATACAAAGATATATTTACCGATGTACCGGGGCTCACTGACCTGATCAAGCACAAAATCCCATTGCTAGATCAAAAGCCTGTGAAGGTAAGACCCTACCAACTACCGTACTCAACTAGAGAAGCTGTCAATGCTGAGGTAGGCAAGATGCTTGCGGCCAGAATCATCGAACCGTCCGAGTCCCCGTACAATAGTCCAATTGTATTAGTTAAGAAGCCCGATGGTCAACATCGTTTCTGCAACGACTACAGGCGGCTAAATGTTGTGACTGCCGATGACGCCGAACCGATGCCTGAGGTAGAAGCCATTATTTCCAATCTAGCGGAGGCAAAATATTTCACCAAGCTGGACTTGACAAAGGGCTTTTATCAAGTTCCGATGGCCGAGGAAGATAAACACCTGACGGCGTTCGCCACACCGTTTGGGCTATACCAGTACAGGGTCATGCCGTTCGGGTTGAAGGGATCCCCCGCCACATTTAACAGGCTCATGAGGAAAGTATTAAAAGATGCTGGCAAAGGGGTAGATGCATTTGTAGACGACTGTCTTATACACAGTGCAAATTGGCCTGACCACTTGGAACGTTGTCGGAATGTCTTCGAGCGACTGAGACGGGCAAATTTAAAAGCTAGACCTACCAAGACGCTAATAGGGATGACAGAAGTCGAGTACTTAGGCCATAAGCTGGGACAGGGGACTGTAAGACCGCAGGAGAGTAAGGTGCGAGCCATTGTCGACTGTGACCGACCGACGACCAAGACACAAGTGAGGAGTTTCCTGGGGCTAACGGGGTACTATCGGAAGTTTGTACCAAATTACAGTGCAATCTCGGCGCCGTTGTCAGACCTCACAAAGAAGTCCCAGGGCACAAAGTTCGCGTGGGGACACGCGCAGGAGAACGCGTTCAATGCCCTAAAAATTTGTTTGAGTTCCGAGCCGATACTACGGATGCCAGACTGGAACAAGGAACTGATTCTCCAGACAGACGCATCTAACCTTGGAGTGAGTGGCTGCCTACTTCAAGAAGACGAGGGTACGAAGTATCCAGTTGTATATGTTAGCAGAAAGTTGAAACCCGCGGAGAAGAACTACTCAACAATTGAAAAGGAATGCCTGGCCATAGTTTTCGCCGTTAGTAAGTTGCAGGCGTAACTGTATGGGAGAAACTTCGTGTTAGAGACGGACCACCGACCTCTAACTTGGATGCGAACTAAAGACCAGAAGAACGCGAGGGTAACTAGATGGAACCTGGCGCGGCAACCATATAACTTTCGAGTCAGCAACATCAGGGGGCGAGACGCTCTATGGGCCGACACTCTATCTAGATTACCAGTAGATTAATAATTTTATTAGCCGATTTTGCCAGGGAAAATCGACTTAAGTGGGGGCGATTGTAACAGGGTGATAGATTGGCAAGGTATAACTAGTAGTTATAATAATATTGTGCCTATAACTAGCGTGGGAAGATAGTTAACGGCGGGGAGACAGAGTCATTGTAGGCCAGAGGGGGAAAGTATGGGATGCAACTGAAGCGCTTTGACACCCGAAAAGGGTAGTGTTTACTTGACCGCCGTACTTGTCGATCAGATCACCTGGGAATTGCTTGGGGGGGTAGAGCTGTTTCAATAGTATTTGACGTGGAGCCGACGGGGGTGGCTATTAGGATAACTAATGCACACTCGGTGGGCGTCTTGGGACGCTACCTGACTGGGTATAAATCCCCGAACGCTCCTTCCAACTTCAGACCGCTGAGAGCACTCACCAGCTTCGTGCCGAAGAGGAGACCACAACTGCAACTGTAACTTTGTACTAGTCTTGTGAGTGGGGAAGGTCAGGGAACCCGCAAACATCCTTTGTCAGAGCATGGTATCTTTGGTATCTTGTCGGCATTTGGGCTGTTGCTGAGTGGTAAGTTAATTGTACGATGTATGTGTATTTTACTTAATGTTCATGATTGTAGAACCTAAATCTAGTGGGTTTACTTTGGTATAACTACTGCCTCTGAGAGAGTCACGGAAACGCCGTTATATATATGTTACGAAACCTTATAGGATGGGGTCCGTTAGAGAGAGCGTTATTCTTCGTGGGGAACGTGTAAATATCATTAAAACTGTATTGATCGTTTATTCTATTGCCTATATGGGAGCCTATGGAGTATGGGAGCTGCTGCCTGACTTATAACAGTGTCAGCGGTTAAAAGTGTTAATGATGAATATCCGTCATGGAGTAAGTATGGAAGTCATGCCTTCCAGCAGTAGATTAGGACTTTGCGATTGTTTTTCTACAGAGGAGGAAGAACAACACCTTCTTGGCTTCTCAACTTCTTGTACTTTGATTAACAACATCGTGGCTTCTTGGCTTCCCGACCTATTGGTACCTGCCGATACCTGTTGATCTAACTGCGCAGTCAAGCCAGGGTAGAGAGGAAGAACCAGTGCCCAGATAGCGCCATACACCCCTAAAGGAGAGGTTTCCTTATGCTGAATGTTCCCATGTGTTTTATAAAATGTGCTAGAGATTGAATATTACGAAGCCATTTAATTAGCATGTACTGATTTGCATCAACTTCATTCCATCGAAATTCACATGAAATTGTATGACCTATGTTCCTATTATTATTGAATGAATTAATAATTATTGTATATATGTAAGCAATACAGATATCGTTTGTTATAACTTATAGAAGAGAGATAGTCGATTATTTAGTGTGTTTGTGCCGTGCCCATCACGGCTGGTGTCAGAAGAAAGTTAGTGAGAGAAAGTGGAAACATCACAAGGACTGCACAAAATATTTTGGCTTCGTGCTCTTACAAAATGTATTATTACAGATAGACATACTGTACAATACGTGCCTTTTCCTGTTAGATTATTATCTTCACTTTTATTTGAGTTTTTTTACAAGAATCTGCAATCTGAAAATTAATTCGAAGTAAAACGGAAAAGCCGTGAAAGGCACAAAGAGGCCAGTATCGTGTCGCCGCGCCGTTAAACACGGACTCAAGACTCAAAACTGCTTTAGTCTTTCTTCAATTTCCTATTTCTGTTGATCAAAAGACACTATTTGTGTAGCATGAGGCGCTTCATGTATTTTGGTGGTATAGAGATATTGAGGTATCACCAAATAGTTTATTCTAAGCCCTTTCATTTGGTAAAAAAAAATAAAAAAATATTCCTGTAATTTAATCAGCAGAGAAGATAATTATGGCCTCTCAAAGATAAGAAGTGACACAACCACAGTTTTCAGAAAAAACTCGTTTCAAGTTTGAGCTTTTAGACAGAATTATTGATGATGATTCGATTCAAAGCACAATTTTGAGGCATTTACTCTTCTCAAACAGGATTATCATTTGGAAATGGAATGGTGAAGAGGTTAAAATTTTCGAAAATTCTGAAAACGCAGAATCGATAAAATTGACCCTTTGATGCCTTTTAATGATTTTCTCGAATCAGGTAGTGCCGAAATGTGCCTCATTCTGTCGGGCGGCTACACATTCAAATGATACGGGGTGAATATGAGCGATGTATTAATGTAGGGAACAGAACTGTAAAGATTTCCACACCCGGCTGTAAGAATCACATCTTTTTGTTCAACGACAAGCGGCGTGGCTCCTCCAAATCAGAGAGTCAACACACTTAAAATACAACATTCCATGGTCATCTCTGGACAACAGAGGCCAAAATACATATTTTGATTATTTGGGCCACGCACTTCCTGGCTTAACTTAATGCAAGGGTACGTTTTGTTTTTTTTAACTTCGGGGGGCCCCCCCGGAGAGAAGTCAAGTAGTATTTCCTTAGTTTCTCCTTTACCCCATTAATCTGTTCCCTCCTTGAACTTTTCCCATGTCTGGTACCCAGACATTCATGTGTTGAATGCACCCGTTACTGACTGATGTGCCTGTACTTCAAGTCAGTCTTGAACTTTTGTCCCTGTATGTGAAATGTGAAACAGGTGCTAAGGGTTCAAGTCGTGTTTAACATTTGGTTTTTCTTCTTGTTTGATTGGTCTATTCCTGTGCATGTTGCTATTCATAGACATTTTATCTGCTGTGAGGCGTGTTCCTTCTGTATTTATAGTCAGAGTCTGTGATTCTACAGATACCCAAGACTCAGTGTGAAAATGCATCATCCTGAATGTGTTAAAGTAATATTATAGATCTTTTTTCTTCCCGGTTATCAGAAGCCAACAAAAAAAAAAAAATATTAAAAATTGTCAGCACAGCTCACTGTTCTTTCCTGCAGAACATCGGAATCAAATACTGTTACAGCTAGTACTACTATCGCTACTATCAGTACAACTACCACTACGACTACTACTGTTATTAATACTACTACTACACAATTGCACTACCAATCCGACTACTTCCACTCTCTTTAAACTACTCTTACCACCACTACGACTCTGCATACTATTACTACTACTTATAATAATAATAATTCAGTTTTGAATCCAGATAAGGGGTGGAAAAGCAAAAGTTACGAAGTGCAAAGTACAATCATGTACATGGGATTTATCGCTTAATATTGACGACCGAATTTCTCGTGATTGTCGAATTTTAACCATAAGTCTCGCCGGGGGCAAATTCCCATCTCTTTATAATAATTATTTTACAAACATCACTTGTGCCAGTTCTTCACAAAATGAAGATAAGGTATTATGCCGGGGATACATTTTCATCGTCGATTGATTTTTAACCACATAACCTTGTTTTACTTACATGTTCATGGATTCCCCAATTTTAATGTTTCACCCCTGGCATCAGGCATAATAAATTGTCTTTGCCATTTACGAATGTCTCATGCATTTTTAAACCGACAAAGTCGAGACTTTTTTCTGCTCTTTCTTATAAATGTCTCTGTCACATTGGTCTGTCGTGAAGGGCCAAGTTGGTCTAGACGCAAGGTGTTCCCCCCTAATGCCAAAGGTACCGGGTTCGTTTCCCGATCGGTGCCAGGCATGTTGGAATTTTAGGGGAATTTCCTGTCTGAACACCTAGTCTTCTCTATTTAGGACGAAATATTTGTTTGCCTCGTGTCCATGTTGTGCACATTCAGAATGCATTGGCAGGTGGAATTCGAGAAAAGCAGGCCTAACAAAATTAAAACAGCTAACGCCTTCCCCCACCAAGCCCCCCCCCCCCCCCCCCAGTGGGATCAAACAAATATACAAATGCAAATACACGCAAAATACAAACAAGAGAAAGACAAGTGCAAATGCTAAGGGTAGAGATCCTCAGAAAACAAAGATCTTTGTCTTCTTCTGTAAACATTGCCGGGATACACGTCCAGTATTCATACTATTATTCCATATTACTTTGTCCTGGTCTAACTTCCAGTTTTATATTTACTTTATGTTTTAAAAATGTATTTTCACTTACATTATTTCGCCACTTTTTTTAGGTGTGTGGCCACACGTCGAGCGATAAGCGAATGCATTAAACCTAAGTAGGTGTCCGCGCCACAAGCGATTACCGCTAGCTAGGTGCTCGTTATGAGCGACGATAAATAACTTGCCATTTAACATCGCTCGTCGCTCAAACTGTGTGTCGTGACCTCTTGCCCTCGTGTAGGCGTTAACCTGTCGCTTGAAAATCCATAGCTAGTGGTGTGGCCACCCAAGCTCCATTGCTCACAACACGACCGTCGCCTGATCACAGCGAGCTGGTAGCGCGGCTCGACATGTGGCCACACTGTAATTAACAGACTGTACTAACTTAAACATTCGAAAAATTGACTTTTATATAATGTTCAATTACATTCAACGCCGCATCGAATAATTTTAGGTCTAGTCTCCTAAGCCGAGCAATAATCTAACAGCAAACTTTCAAAAAGTCATTGTAATTAGACCAGTTGTGCTAAAATGAAACAGTTTCTTGCTTCTTTTGAAAAGTAATCAAAACCGATTACTGCTGCTTTAGAGAACAACGACGAGTTTGTGTACTTGTATGTGTGTTGGTGTATGTGCTATTATGACGCTGTAAAGGAAGTCCATCAACTGTAGAAAACAGCTGGTTGAATTTAAATTTAAAAATACATCTGTCATGAAAAACTGCCAAAAAGTACAATGTTAATGCAAGTTCACCCAAGTATCTACTATACTGTATAACTTCAAAGAAGTCCACCCACTCAACACCCGTTCCACTCTCAAGTATAATGTCCCTCCACCCACATCAGTTTCTCTGACAGCCGTGACTCAGATTCTGATATCTCTGGGAATTTTACTAGTATATTAAAGTTTGTACGGAACTATTTAGACTCTAGAAACGGTTGACTGGTGTCACTTACTGTGGAATTATAACCTCGATCGCTATGGGAAAACTGACTTTTTTTTTTTTTTTAAGTCGCAGTGGCACTGTCACAATTTTGCATCATAAATTTACCATACTTGTGAAATTTAAATTGGGGAATCTCTGGATACCAAACATAAGTGTTCAAAATCGTGCCTACGCGCCGTGAAACCCAAACTCAAAATCAACGTGCAAGTTCGAGCATTAAAACCTGCAGCCAAGATAGCAGGAGGAATTCCATTATCTCCACTGGCTCCGTGTGATAAAACGAGTATTGTCAACACTTCGTCTTCATTAGGCCTAATGTAGTGAAGAGGTGACACAAACTGTCATTTATTGGCTAGAATAACCAATAAACTGTTTCTAGACTCCCGTTCATGAAAAGTGCCGTATTTTACAATGCCAAATAGGGAAAATATTGAATTTGGTTCACTATTCAGCTATCACTATCGGCCTTGACTGATGTCACTTACTGTGGAATTATAACCTCGATCGCATTAGTCGCAGTAGCACTGTCACAATTTTGCTTCATAAATTTACCATTACATCAAGCATTCTTTTCCTATTATGCGCCATTGGTCCCGCCCCCGATCAGCGCACAAATTGTGTGCACGGTTTTTTTTAGACAGTGTCTCATCTTATCGTTTGTAGTATCTTTGGTGAAACTCAATTGTCTTGTGACGTCGCCAACCATCCAGTTGGCAGATCAAACTCGGTTAATGCGCTTCGGGCCTTAAAGTAAGTGCCCCCCCCCCAACACCACCCACAATCCCCCCCCCCCATACACAGACACACACACAAAAATTACCGTTCATGTACATGAAAATCACAACAACAAAAACTCTAACAGAATACATGAAAACAACTATTAAACGCATTCTCAAAAACACAGTAAAATCACTTTATTGTCCAGTGAAGGAAATTCTCTTCCACAGAGCGTTTAAAAGCACATACATGGTACACAAACTTAACTCTTTATTAAACAGACATGATATCATAACTCAATAATAACAGGCATACAATATCAGGCAAAATGAATTGTATGAGTGGGACCATGTCATGGATGAATTGATCCTGTGTTATTCCTGTTCTAATTTTAGCTCAGCGCCTTAAAGCATAATCATTTTTTGTTGCTTTGAGCTCTATACAAGTTAATTATTACTGTTACTATTATTATACATGAAGTGACGTGGTAGGTAACCTTAGCAAAATATGCACACATCTAAGCTAAAGTGCTTTGTTGAAATAATATGTATTTTTCTCATAATGCCACAACAACAATAAATAAACAGCAACATTAAGGACAGTATTCCTATCATAACAACAACACGTTAATGATCAACGTCACAACTGTGCTAACAATAATAAACAACATCATTAAAACAATGAGAATTTTTTTTTTTTTTAACACCCACAACTCAAGAACAACAGCAGCAGCGCCACGGTGTACTTTAAGGGCTGAAACAGACCAAAGCGGTGTTGGCGCCCACACATTTTGCTCCACACTAACAAAATAGGCACTGCCCACACCCAGGGCCTACGCCAGCCTTGGTCTGTTTCATCCTTGAGGATAGTGTAGTGTACTAAGCCAAGTGAACTGGTAAGACTAACTAACTTGTTTTAGTTTTACCAACTTGCGAGGTAACAATTAACTCCGATAGTCCAAAAAATCGAGGCAAAACAGACTTGTTGGAATGCGCTGTGGGCCGTAGTGTTTCTGAGCTTGATATTAGCGCCATCTGCATAACCACCTGAAGCATCATTGGAGTATTAAGATGGTGGTACATTGGCTCCAGTTTGTTTGAACTTATTTTGTATTTTGTCTTCTTCTTTAATCCCATTTGGGAAAGTTGCCTTTGTGTCACCGCAGCCCAATTACAACTGGAGCAGGCACGTCGTCGTCACAGTACAGCGCCGGTCGGCGGTTGTTGTTTTTTGGAGGGGGGGGGGACGGGGTGGGGGAGGCAGTGGTAGGGATGAATTTTATTTAATTTTGTGCCGGTGTGGTATCCCAGAGTATCCCCCCCAAAATCTATTCCCCCTAATATTTCAAAATATCCCCCGGATACTCTGGGATATCCTAGAATAACCCCCGGATATTCTGGAATATTCTGGTTTATCCCCCTCGGATATTCTGGAATATCCCCCTCTATAACAGTTTATCCCCCGGGGGTTAAAATAGGATGGGGGATACTTGTCAATGGGTACGAGACATCCTATTTTATCCCCTCGTTACAAATTATCCCACAGCTTTTTTTTTTTGTCTTTGGGCAGCCTCTCCCCCCCCCCCTTTTCTTCGTGTGCATTTCTATTTATTATACAATCTTTCTCTGCCACACGCACAAAAAATACACATTTACAAAGTGTGAGTGTGACTTAACATGCGTTTTAAGCCGACCCTTAGAATTGGACTAGGGGTATAAATCTTTCTCCTCCAGTCCATCAACCATACCCTTTTCTGGAGCTTTTAGTAGTAGTAGTAATTAAAGGGTTAAATTTCAGGGGTGGACTGTGTATGGAACAATGAGAATAAAGTACATTGTATTCAGTATCAACAGACAACCAGGGCACCCATTCTTTATTGTGAGGAGAAAAAGGAACGGACAATGCACCAGCGTGCTAAAAATGACAATACCGAATCGAAGCTGGCACAAAATGAAGTCGAGATATAATCTTAAGCGGCCACTTGTGATCTTAAAGTTCTCATCTTATAGAAGGCTATGCTTCGACAGAAATGTGTATCCTTTGATAAAGCACCTTAGGTGTAATTTCCAAGTTTTTGAGGGACTACCTCATGGAAAATACTGTGTGTACAGCACAGTCGGTAGCAAGCAAAGAGGTCATATAAACTCTTTGGTAGCAAGTTGTTGACTTCACAGGACAAGAGGAGTGTTAAAGAACTAATTATTGCACGTCAAACATAGTGACACAGTAGTAACCAAACTAGTGCTGATGAGAGATTTACAAACTTTGATAGAATTTCCCCCTTCAAAGCAACATTGTGGATGATGTTACTGAAGATTACACCGCCAGCTTCAGGAAAGTCTATCACTGTCGTCAGTTCTGAGAGCTGCCATTTGGAGAAGCCAGCCGTCTTGTCCCCTCTCCATTGCATTTAGTCACACATCCATCTCAGAAATATTCTCAACAGCTCCAAGGGCTGGCTGCCCGAGTTCGAAGATCTAATTGGCTCAGCGTCCCCAGTCTTCTTTGTTATCAATCCTCTAATGTATGTTGCAAGTAGTCTGTCACCAAAGCCGAGCAAATGGCAGCATCTACAGGAAGAGTCTGTTTCTAGTTTACATGAGAAATAGTCATCAAAACCTACAGACTGACCTGTTTTCGGGTATCATGGACAAAACTTCCTAATCAGGGGCGCAATGCTAAGAATGGATTCAATCAACCTTCAAAGACAATGCAGATTCAAGACTGTCGGGGGAAAAAATCCAGATTCTTGGACCATTCGGGGATACACATATAAGTCGAGGTGAAGATCTGTTAAGTGACAAGCAGCCCATCCCACTCAAGTGTACCCAGATAGATCTAGTCCCAAATTTGTTTGCCTTCCAGATCCAACACTTTTTACAGACTTAGCGTGCTCTGAGTAAGAGATCCTTTAAAAAAGTTATTATGGACTACAGGGAATTGCATCCTGGTTTTAATCCTTAAAAATTTTCCATCTTTCAGCTTCATCTTAGAGTACCTTTCCTTTCTACGGGTCACACCACCTTTTTTTCCCTCCTTGGAAGTCTAGCGTTCCATTATGTAATGATAGCATAAAACTCTTGTGCGTCCTCCTTCTCCCTATCACCCCCGCCTCATTTCCTCTAAGTATTTCTGTCAATGCAGCAGGACACAATCAGCAATTAATGTGAAAGGGGGTGCTGGATTAATATAGCTTTAGTCCACGCCGCAACAATTGTTTTTCCCTATGTTACAATGCACATACTGCATTTTGTCAGCCTTCACTCATGGGATAGGCAGTGTGACTTACTGACCTTGAATGTCTGCAACCGCGCCAGTGATGTCAGTAAAAACTTTAGAACAGTGATTCTCAACGTGGGCGATATCAGCCCCCCTGGTGACGTCATTCTCATTTCCAGGGGGAAGGGGAGGGGAGGAAACGAAGAAAAGGGCGACAAGTGGGTGAAAAAGAGGAATGGGGGCGATATGGAAGTTTAGGGGAACCAGCAATGAAGAGCAATTTGGGGGCAAATACATAACAGTCATTGACTTCTTCTACATCATGCTTAGATGGGTTTGATGAACAGAAAAGGTTTGTTTTTTTTTTGTTTAGTGCATTTGGCAAAGAATGGTTTCTGCTTTATATTGTATCATCAACATGTTTGTTGTCTTTTTTACCCTGGAAATAGGGGAAAAAGTGGGCGATGAAAGAAAATTTGGAGTCTGTGGGGCAATTGCCTGAAAAGGGTTAAGAACTACTGCTAAAGAAGGTGAAATCGAGCTGGGGGATACTTTAGAATAGAGGGGGGTGTTCTAGGGTATCCTAGATTATCAGGGGGGTTAAAATAGGATGGCGGATATTCCAGGATGTCACACCGGCAGCGACCTGTTCGTCCTGCTCTTTTCGATGTCCAACTGCCAAGTTATCTTTAACATTCGCAACATGCACACAGGCCCTCCGAATTTTTTGTCCTTATCCGAGACAACTAGGGGCTCGACCATACCTCCCACAGGATCAGGGACAGGAAAATATGAGAAAAAGCCCCCAAAAAATCCAACATGCCTGCTCCGGCCGGGATTTGAACCAGGTCCCTTCGGTATGAGAGGCGAGCACCTTGCCTCTAGTCCACAATGTCCCTTTAGTGGGCGAGGTCTCCCTTTCGGTCGGATGACTTAAGCCAGTTTTGATGTCCAAACTAGAGAGTCAGACTTATACCTGTGTACCTGTTGCTGGCAATTACAAGCTGTATTTGACTGTATACTATAATAAGTAAGTGTATAAATGCTGCAGGGAGCGGAGAGAGTGAACGATCATGCTTTTTGTCTGTTTGTTTGTTTGTTTAATGTTTTCTAAGATTGTTCACATGATTCTTGTGTGTTTTGAATTGGCCGCCAGGCTTATAATAAACTAAACTTGAACTTGAACTTGTGTCTCCAGAGCTCGAGGTACTGTTTAACTCTATAGTCCAAATCTCACACAAAAACGAAGACAAAACTAACTTTACTCAGTGTGCTTTACTCTCTTTCCGTCAGTTGTCTCAAGGCAGTTTTGACGCCCCCGAGCTGGTGAGACAGGCTTGCTTAGGTCTAGCCAGTGCGACAGGTCTCCATAGCTTCCACATCTCACACTAGAACCGACACAAAACAGACTTGAACTGGTGCGCCATCAACACGGTGGTCTAGAGGCAAGGTGCTCTCATGCCAAAGGTACCGGGTTCAAATCCCGGCCGGGTCAAGCATGTTGGAATTTTGGGGATTTTTCTCTGACTTTCCTGTTCTTGATCCTATGGTGGGTAGAACTGAACTCGTACTGTTTGTCGGATAAGGACGAACATTTCGGAGGGCCCGTGTGCATGTTGCGCACGTTAAAGACCCCTTGGCAGTTGGAAATTGTGAAGAGCGGCCCTAAAAGGCCGCTGCCGGGGCAAACGAAACCCTAGCACAACAAGAAAAATAAAAGAAGAAAAAGTGAGATGTAAATACCAAGGGCAAGGAACCTCCTAAGATAAAGACCTAAACACGGGCCATCAGCCTTAAGCCGTGTTTCCATGTGTATAGAAACTGAAACGGAAACGGAAACGTCAAAAATCGCCTTCGAATAAGATGAGATAAGATAACCTTATCATCTTGTTCTTGGAAATTTGTTCTCACAACATCAGTAACAGTCCTACAGCAATCACACAGGTCTCTAACGCACAGCGCACACATGCAGATTGCTCACCCATCATTACCAGTAAATAAGAACATTTCTTACTGCAAAAACTCACAACAGCATAATATATCACATCAGGAAACACTCTACTTCGAATGGCGGTTGGCCAAAGAGATCGTCTATAACGCTCTCTGTTTGTTTTTAAATACAGTATTCGTCCATTTCTTTGGGGTCGGGCTATCTTAAGACAGTACAGGGAAAAAGTATTCCCATGTGTACGGCAAAAGGTGTTTCTGTACACAAAAATACATCCTTTCTATTTCACTATTTCAAGGGTTACTGACATTTCCGTTGCCTTTTTCGTTTCTGTACAAATGAAAACACGGTTTTAAGCTTGGAACTCAAGACAGCAGTTCAGCAGTCAATAGTTCACGTCCCTGTAGGCCACTCACACATGTGTATGCTCGTGCACTGACCACGACAGGCTAGTTAGTGAGCTGCGGGGTGGACCGGTTGACCGGATGCACGTGAGTGTCACATCGGCGTGGGAGTGCTGGGCGGTCACCGTTATTCATTAAACAGACGGGACAAAAAAAAAAGAAAAATGGGACCATCATCCTCTCCCAACCGGAAAAAAAAAAATATGCGCTGTCTGCCTGTGCGTGTTTAAAATGTCATTGCTGTTTATTTGTAAGTGGGGATGGGGTAGTGGGGTAGGGGGAGGGCTGATTAGACACTAATGAGGTTGACAAATTGGGACCATAAACCGCCTCTCTCTCTATCTCCCTCTCTCTCTCTCACTCTCTCTCTCTCCCTCTCTCTCTCTCACTCTCTCTCTCTCTCTCTCTCTCTTTCTCTCTCTCTCTCTTTCCGTCTGTCTGTCTGTCTCTCTCTCTGTGTCTCTTTCTCTCTGTTTGTATGACTCTCTTTGTCTGACTGTCCGTATGCTTAATATGTAATAATGCTTAAGGTGTGTGTGTGTGATATGTATAGCATCCTAACGGCTTTGTGAAAGAGAATTTGCCTCAAAGGATAATAAATAGTCATTCTTATCATCTTGTGTTATGTATTGTCTGTGCCTGAAATACCCCTGCAGCAGATCATTGGATTTAATAATAGTTTCAGTATATTTACTTAAATAGATAGATCTCCGAAACTCTTTCTAAATGTGTTCTTTCTGTCTTTATTTCTTTCTTTTTAATAGAAAAAATGAAAACACATGAACAAAATCTCCGAAATCACAAGATCTTTAAAAGTCTTTAAAATTCCAAGATCTTGGGGAAAATCCCAAGAGATGCGTGACAAAATTGGTGTCCATGTTCCGGCAGCTCTGACAAACTTTAAGATACAAAAACGGTAATGGTCACAAATATTGCCAGTCATAAACAGGAAGGCCAGACATTAAATGCTTAGTAGTGTGGCAAAGGCCAGAAATGTCGCTGGAGGTGATGTAATTATTAACGTTCTGTCTAGTTATGAAAAACATTTCACAGTGTATTTTGTTCTTCCTGTGGATTAAAATCATTCACGACACTAATGTAAAAAAAAAAAAGAAAAAAGGGTATAATGCAATTCAAAGTACATTCGCTACAAGCAAATAATAAAACACTCAAGGAAACAAGCCGTCACTGCTCTGTGATAATGCCACATGTCAGAATTACGCCAAAAGGCGACGGTCAATGAGCATGAGGGCTGTCAGATAACATTATAGGAAAAGAAATGCGCCAGTATAATAGAAATAAACAATGACAATGGCATTGTATAAGTCACCTAAAGATAGGAAAAGAATCAGTTTTTTCTTAATATTTCAAAAGAGTCAAAAAAAAAAAAAAAGGCTTAGAGCTATGCCTTTCGCGCACAGCCGTGACGAAGGAACTGTGCAATAAATCCTTTTAGTAAAATAATCACTATAAACCTAGGCGCGCATTCACCGATTTTGATGGGCCCGACCTAATTGTGTGCTCTTGTCACGACATTTAGTTTACCTGAGATCCAACTAGTTGGTTCTTGGATGAGGTCTCATTGAAACTAACTGTCGTAAGGTCATCATTTGTCTATCGATCTATCTATCTATCTATCTATCTATCTATCTATCTATCTATCTATCTATCTATCTATCTATCTATCTATCTATCTATCTATCTATCTATCTATCTATCTGTCTATCTATCTGTCTATCTATCTATCTATCTATCTATCTGTCTATCTATCTATCTTGATTCAATCCGCTTTGGGCCAAAATCAAAACAACTAGGCGTTTAGATTGTACTGAAATCAGGTTGACATGTTATGTAACACTTTGACGTGATACAAATCCGGCTTGAATTTCCATTTAACTAGCCAGAAAGGCTGGCCACAGTCTCACTGATGCCCCAGATCTGCCTTTAACTACATAGACCACATAGTCCACAAAACAGAGGCAAAAGCAGGCTTGATGGGTCAAAAAGATAACGACTACGCATACTGATAGGTACATAATTCATTTTGTCATAACACTTTGACATAATACTTTGCCCAAAAAAAGGCGAGGGGGGGGGGGAGGAGGAAGGGAGCACACATTCAATTTTCTACCAAGAAATCGAGACTTCACAGCTTCTCGAGACAGGCTGGGTTGACTATTCTGGTGTAAAGACGATAACAGCCATGAGCTTTTGCAGGTCTAGGTTGCTGTATGTTCTGTAACTACTATATTATATTCTCTACAATTTTTGTGCCTGCCGGGTAGATTGTACAAGTAAGCACAGGTTTCTAAGCCTCTGAGAGAAAAATAAAGAAGCAAGATAAAAACAGGCAAAATGTCTGGAATTACAGAGCAAGAGAAAACAGCCAAGTAGAAATGGTTTTTTTCACAATACCACCACCTCCCCAGTCCCCACTTTCTCGTTTTGTCTTCCGACAGATTGGTAATTCTTTGTTTGTTTGTTTTTTTCTCTCTCTCTCGCTCTATGTCTGCAGCTTTTTATACGTATTTGTAAAGTATATTATGTTCCATTGATTTTCCCAAAACTACAACACTGGACGTCTTTACACCACGTCTTCACAAAAGTTACTTTGTTTATTTGTGTGTGTTTATTTTCCAGACAACAATGTGTCTTGAGCAGAGAAGTCTGGCGTCAGGGAAAGCCGTTGTATATTTGTGTTGAGAGTGGTTATGTGAAAAGTATTTTGATTGAGGGGTGTCGCTGAGAATTTAGTACAGATAATGTCCATTTGATTGTAAGCACATGTAGTGTTTTTTTGGTTGGCTCGGATTCTTGCCTCATTTCTTTTGTTTGCTCTTTTGTTTGTTGGCTTTGCAGTTATCTGGGGATCTATCGGCCTAAGGACGCGGTAAAGATTGGGAGTCGCTGGTGTGCTTTGTTTCATGAACTCATAACGCGGTGCTTGTGCATGCATGATTATATGCGTGTGCATGCCATCGTGCAATATTATGTGTACATATTGCATATTTCTGTATGTGTGATATGGTATGCCATTATGTATTCAGTGTGCACATTGTGCATTTGTATGTGTGTGATATAAATACAAAGAAACAAAGAATGGGAAAGAGAGAGAGAGAGAGGGGGGGGGGGAGAAGGGAAAAGAGGGAGAAACAGAGAGACAGAGGGGATGGATGGATGGATGGCTGGATGATGGATGGATAGATAGATAGATAGATAGATAGATAGATAGATAGATAGATAGATAGATAGATAGATAGATAGATAGATAGATAGATAGATAGATAGATAGATAGATAGATAGATAGATAGATAGATAGGATCAGGGTGGCACAAAAAAGGCCTATGACGTGCGTAGACCCGACAGAAAAACAGGTAAACAAGCTACATACAGACCTCCCAAGCACCATTGTGCACTGTACATGATGAATACAAACCAAATTGTTTATTGTGGGTGCTGGAGTATTATTATACCTCTGTGCGTGCTGGAGATGATGTATTGCCAGTTGCTTACAGTGCATTAAACTAAGTTACCCCTTAAGCTGCCGTCAATCCTATCCTTCTATGCTATTAAACATTCTCCATTCTTCATCTTGCCTTTCTTTTTACGCATTTCCGGAATCAACATGTTGTTTTGCATCGGATTTTTTTTTCCCCTGCTTACAGATGAAATATTCCTCTGGAAAAAATGTTTGAAATATGAGGGAGAACAAGAGACCATTGTGGTTCTGCCGGTGCAAAGCAGAGAAAGTGGTATTGTCTGCAGTTCCGGCAAATGTTCTCTTTGTATGACTGGACGTGCACACCCGAGGAGTCCCCGTTACAGGTGAGTTGATAGTTTGCGATTGACTGCTTGCCTGTGAATCTTATCTTTACGCCCTACGTAACTGGCATTGTCTGGGAAATCTGATATTTTGTTAAGATGATTTTAATTCACTTAAGGGTGAAACAGACCCAAGGCTGGTGCTGGAGCCAGACAGGTGGCTCTCCGCTAATAAATTATGCATCAAGCTAATACACTAAGCACTGTTTACACCACCGCTGCGTGGCCAGCGCCTAGTGTATGAGTGTGATACATAGCTTATGAACGGCGAGTCACCAATCTGGCGCCTATATCAGCCCTGGTCTGTTTCACCCCTTATGTAAGCGGCAGTGTGGGCAATGCCCAATGGATGGATGTGATGCCTAATTTATGGGCGGCGAGGCAATCTGTGTGGCGCCTACACTGGCACTGGTCTGTTTCACCCTTTATCTTCTCTAGGTGATCTTGTCTTGTCTTGTCTTGTCTTGTTAGGCCCCCTCCGTCCTCTACAGCATGTAGTCCTCCTCCAATGACCTCCATTCCTTTCTTTTTTCCCTCCGTCTTGTCCATGTCGATCCACCTGTTGCCACAATATCATCACGCCATCGTCTCTCGGGGGGCCCTGTTGTTATCTTTCCTTTTTTATCCCCCCCCCCCCCCATGGACTGCAATGCCTTGACCTTCTGTTATCGTTCATTCTTCCGATAATGCCCACCCCACTTCCATTCTTGCCGCAGTATAGATTTCTCAGTATCTGTATTTTAATGGTAGATTAAAAAAATAATAGTAATAACGAATGACGTCTTTGATCAGACGGCTAATTTGGGTTTAAATTCGTTTTTTTTTTAAATAGAACTTTTTTTAGATTTAGGGTTAGGCTGTGATTATGCTGAGCAGAATGAGCTTGTCATCAAAGAAATGCTTTTTCTTCGGAAATTGGCAACAACATTCGATCACTCGTGACATTAGTTCTTATTTGTTCGGTCTCCATTTTCTGAAAAACTGGAGATGTTTCAATATAGAAGAGGTGTAGCAAATCCACACTTTGGCAGTTGTTTAAAATGCGTTAAAATGCGCCATATTGGATGGGACTACTTGTTCGTAACTATAAGCACTCGCACAACGATGTTTAATGTAACATAATTATTGCTAACCCTGAAGCGCTTTCCCTTGAATATAACTCGAAATTCATTTCCATAAAATAATTTGAAAGTTATTTACCCCTTCCTTAGTAATTATTTTTCGCATTAGAACAGTGGCATGGGCGTATCAAAAGGACAGTCACACTAATCACAACCACGATACCGTAAGTAAAAATGTTGGTGTCAGCGAGGTGTCACCTCGTCGGTTTTTCGAGCTCATTCCGATGTGGGTCTAGATCTACAATACACCCGCTGATAATGCAAACAAATTGATAAAAATAATCTATATTGTTATATAAATTAGGCTTATAATTATATATAGGGCATCTCCCACTCACTTTAATAATGAATCCTAATTTGCAAACATCAGGCGCGCAAGATAAATAACATCCAACCCCATCGTCAATAAATTAATCACTGAATGACTCAAGTGAAGTTGCATCTCATCCAAAATGGCCGTGCGCATACTTCTTGTAGTCACGGAAATTGGGGCTTATTTCGCTTCCGGTAGTTCCTATTCTGTGACCAGCCATTTCACAAACGTGTCAAAACCCCCACCCTTAAATTGCTTCCAACATATTTTACGCTCTGTCTTGCCCCATAACAAGGGGAAACTCCATGATCCAGCGCACTGATTTATCAACACTTGATAAAATAATATATCACTTTTATTTGTTGTCTGTTGTGGAAAGCTGTCGGGTTTTGGGTTTTTCCCCTTAACGGTGCATTAAACTAAAACTAAAGGCATGACTTGATGCCGGAACACAGGATGCCGCGCCTCGGGTTGGAGGATCCTCTGTGCACTCTTCCTCCATCCGGCAAGAGTTAAGGCAGTGCTTCTCAACTTTTTACAGGCAGTTGCACCTCTTAGTCTCTAAATTTTCTTTCATTGCTCCCCCTTTCTCCCCCCCCCCCCCCGAAAAAAATAATTAATTAATAAAGACAAAGGTCATACTCAAAGCCATTCGATACAGTTCACAAGAAGACTAACATTTCTAACAATGGACATGATTATTGGTGATTCATTATAAAACAGAAAGCATTCTTTATCAAATGCAAAAACAAAAAAAAAAAGCCTTCTCTCTTCATAAAACCGATCTACACGTCGTGCTGTTTAACAAGTCACTGACTGCCTTGTATTTGCGCCAAAATCGTCCTCCTTTTATGCTTTCACCACCCCAACCCCCCTCACCCCTCGTCACCTGCCTCTGCGTTTTCGCCCACTTGGAAATCAAAATCGCCTCAATCCCTCCCCGGGGAGCGTGATTTTTTTCCCTACGAGCTTTAGCAAATTCAGGAGCGGGGCAGCAACACACCCCCAAATTCAGGTCATCGGCTAAAGGATTTCTCATTTTATCGAACAGTGCCATGGGTGCTACAATCTTTGGACTGTGCCTGATATGACTCTAAACGTCACCGAAAATCCCTGGGATTTGGAGCTGTCCTGTGTTTGGGGGTGTGTTGCTGCCCCGCTCCTAAATTTGCTAAAACTCGTACGGAAAAAAAACAAAAAAAACACGCCCTCGGGGAGCGATATCGCCCATGTTGAGAACCGCTGCTTTAAAGTCTAGCAACACCGTGTTTATCTGACCATCGGCCCGTATCACAGTACGTCACCCACAGCAACATGCAATCAGCACTGTCATCGCATTGCAGAAAGCTGACCACTTATGCCGGAAGTGGTCGGGTAATTTGGCCGTTTTTATACGTGCCAGATCCGTGATTTGTGGTCGTTTCCCAATCATATTCAGATCTGGTGACGAGATCTCTCCAGTCATTTGTCTCAACTTCCATGGCGGTCTTTCTGCAGCTTCCGTACACTCTCAGCGACATGCTTTCTGCATTAGCCCCCACAGGAATTAAGCTGTTCTGTGTCTGCACACTTAATTTGACATTTTTCTGTCCTTTTTATTTTCACTCTCTCTTTTTTGTGTTTTCTTGTTAAGCAGTAGTGAAGAGGTTGATAGAAAGGAAGAGAAAGACACGATGTAAATGCTATAACAATCTAGTCCTGCTCTATATAATTATTATGTTCTCAAGTAAACTGTTCGGGCAATATTCGTATTGTTTTGTCTTATAACGTGTTTTTACGACGGTTTCCTATTATTTAAAGAATACAAAGCAAAAAAAATATATCAACAAAATCGATACCAAACGTCCCGTCAGCAACAACGGCAACAACATTAAGAACAACAAAAAGAACTGTGTTGTAGCAAAACTGCGACCACAACCATAATGAGGCAACCACAGCAAAGAGCAACATCGTGAACACAGCAACGGCAATAAAACAGAAACAGCAACAACAAAAACATCAACAACAGCAGGATTAAGAACACTGATGCAAAACGACAGCAACAACAACAATACAATCACAAAAACAATGACAACACTACATCAGCAGTTACAACAACATTGCAACAAAGGCAATAACATAACAGCAACGGTATCAATACTACAACAATAACATCACAACACAATAACAGCATCGGTATCAGTACTACAACAATAACATCACAACACAATAACAGCAACGGTATCAATACTACAACAATAACATCACAACACAATAACAGCAACGGTATCAATACTACAACAATAACATCACAACACAATAACAGCAACGGTATCAATACTACAACAATAACATCACAACACAATAACAGCAACGGTATCAATACTACAACAATAACATCACAACACAATAACAGCAACGGTATCAATACTACAACAATAACATCACAACACAATAACAGCAACAGTAGCAATACTACAACAATAACATCACAACACAATAACAGCAACGGTATCAATACTACAACAATAACATCACAACACAATAACAGCAACGGTATCAATACTACAACAATAACATCACAACACAGTAACAGCAACACGAACAACAAAAGCAAATAAGAGCTGAACTGGGTTGATAGAAAAAATGTCTCGTGGTCAAGAACCATTAATCAATTAGATCCGTGAGGATATATTCATGATGGGATTGAAATGATAGTATTAATTAATTCTGTACCGCACATGCCTTCACGAACGTGAAGATATAATGTCACATAATAATTTTAACAGTGTCATGACACTTGAAAGCGTTTATGTAGAATGTACATATGCATACATTCTATATACAGACCCACCTGTTCACACAATGAACAAGCTCTGGATGAGAGAGAGAGAGAGAGATAGAGAAACAGAAAGAGAGAGAGAAAGAGTCAGAGAGGCAGAGAAACAGAGAGATCGAGTGAGAAAGATGAGAGAGAGGGAGAGAGAGACAAAGAGAGAAAGAACGAGTGAGTGAGATAGATGGGAGAAAGACAGAGAGAGAGAGAAAGGGAGAGGGAGTGAAAGACAGAAACACCGAGAGAAAGAGAAAGAAAGAGAGAAAACTGAGAGAAAGAGAGAGAGAGAGAGAGAGAGCACGAAGAAGTGAGAGAGAAAGACAGAGAGAGAGGAAGAGAGTGAGCGAAAGAGACAGAGAGAGAGATTGAGAGAAAGAGAGAAAGGAGAAAGCGAGCTAGCCAGAAAGAGAGGATTTTTGGCGTCATGATTACCGGTACAGTATTTCTCGTTGGTATCGGTACCAGGTAATGCTGTCACGGTTCTTTGATGGCTGGTAAATGTTTTGACACTGGTACCGACTCCAAGACGAGTAAATAAACGGAAGCGCTCGCGTGGCTGTCGGCTACGTCCATGTTACGATTTCGTGAGCGGTTGTCGGTGCTCTGGTTGTCTCTTGGCGTGCCTAGGTGCCTGGTACCAGTACTGCAGTGTAAAAAATAAGTCTCTAAATATCTGAATTTGTTATAGTATCTATTACACGTTATTATGCCGTTCATCTATTACGTAAACTGCTTATGAGGTGCCACATTAGGCAATGCTGTCTGTCGTGCCGCCCAGTCCTAGTGACAAGAAACACTTTAGTGTCCTCTGATGAAAGTTCAGTTTCACAGAGCGTATTTTTAGGCCCAGTTTAGACGACACGCGAAACGAGAAACGCGAAACAGGTAACGCCTCATGCGTGAGAACAAAAGTGGTAACAATGATTTAAACGGCAATGTGCACATAGGAGGTAACGACACGCCAGAAACGCGAGAGCATGACCAGGCCTATGTGGTGAGGTGACGTGTGGTGTGAGGCGTTTCGCGTTTCGCGTTTCTCGTTTCGCGTGTCGTCCTATGTAAACTGGGCCTAGGGTGCACGATACATGCATCGTACGTATCAATACATGAACATGTCATAGTTCAATAACAGACATAACATTACGCGGTAAGCAGAAGAAATAGAAGGAGAGGGAGAATGTGAAGCAAGAGAAGAAGAAAACTAAATTAAAACAGAATAAGGCTGCACTGTGACCCATTCCCCCTCCCCCAATTCTTCTTTTATTTTAATTTCAAGAAATGATGAGCCGCCTTTCATTCAGAACACGGCGACTTATAAAGTCTGGTCTGGCGCCTTATTGCCTGACTTATATCTGATATCCGTTCTCCGCAAGAAAATGTAGTCAAAACAGATTTTTTTTTTGTTTAAATCTTGCCATTTCTGGTCGCTTGAAATTCTTTATGACTTCTTGCAAACCGTTAAAAACAAAACAAAACAAATAAAAAATGCAGTGGATTTGTCATGCGGAGTGAGCATTGTCATGCCGAGAGTCATTCTAACCAAGTATCAACTTCGGGAAGTTTCAGCCTCAGGGTGTCTCTCCCCCACCCCCGCCCCACGTCCAAAGCCTCGTTACTGAAAACGTATACCTAATCCTGGACCCCAAAAGTCTTGGGATAACGTAGCATCTGTCTCAATGTGACGAATGTTTTCATAAAAAGAAGTCACCATGACACAGTCATGGACCAACTAGATGCACGGGCTTTTCAGATCAATACAAAATGTCCAAATCGGCTGTAATAATGATCCTATCTAAGAGCTTTGGTTTGTTTGTTGTTGTGTTTCATGTTACAGCTGTTACAGGGGTCTTTTTTTTTTAAATTCAAACCAATGACTGACAATTGTTTGGCTTAAAACTCTTGCAATGGAATTTTGGAAATCTGAAACTTCTCAGCCGATTCATCGCGTACAAAATGGGCAGGCCGAATTAGAATTTCCCATTTTAATTAGAAATCGGATAAGGTTGACACACGAGCTTTACAAAAAAAATAAAGAAAGTTAGGTCACTGTGTGTGAATGACTGTGATTAAAAAACAAACATGGTATAATATAATAATTATTCTAAAAATTTACATTCTTTTGTTAGTGCAATTTCAGTACAAAATAACAATAAAGCTTGGGAACAAAAGTGCGTTCAAAATATAAACAAAATAAAATCAAGTCCGCATTTTTAGATCACCAGGACCTTTTAATGTAATAATTATCTGCAGGCTACATTTTCTTTCCCATATAGTTCAACATTTTATATATTAGTTTTAATCCCAACCCACACCGAGATTGATAGCTTCCCCGTGTGTATGGCGTGTGTGTGTGTTTCTGGCTCTTACCCAGTCTCTCTCTCTCTCTCTTATTTCTCTTTCTCTCTTTTCTTTCTTCCATTTTCTCTCTCTCTCTCCTTTTTCTTCCCCCCCCCCCTTGGTGCAGGGTTCCCTATCTAGTAAACTGTGCACTCGTGCATTTCTTTGAACGGTGCAGTTTGTCTTAACATGGAGCGAATGGAATATTTGCGCCTTTTTGCATTAGAAATGTTGGTGGAAATCTGGGCTGGTGGTGATATAATGGTCAAACAGTGAGAACACAGTTTCCAAGTGACCAAACCATAATAGTAGATGCAGTTTAATGTCGTTAATAGTGGGGTGGTTCATGTTGTTGTTGTTGAATTTTTTTTTTACCTGAGCTCATTATGCTGTTTGGAGGAAGGGGGGGGGGGTGTTAGCATAGTGCACATAGTGTGACAATGTATAGAGAAATCTCACTTGCTCCAAATAGCAAAACTAGGTCGCTGAGGTAAACAAGAAATTGAAGAATTCAAAGCGACCGTCTTCATTAAAGATAGTGTGGGTATCTGTTTATTGTGGTTTGCTCATATTTTTGGGCTGATTGAATTTATTTGGAACTGTTTGTATGTCCTTACGCCCCGTGGAAAAGCACCAACGGGTATTGTTTACAGCAGCGACCTACTTTCCGCTCCATGCTAACAGAGGTTTTGTGGGCCATAGTGAAACCTCTCTATACATTATATACTCTCTGCTATTAGTAAGTGAATTTAACTTTGTTGAAGGTGATTACGTTTAACTATGTGACATGATTCATCCTGTTACCTGCCATTTTCTGCCCCCTCCCCCTTCCCCCCCCCCCACCCTTTTTTTTTTATTGAAATGGAGAAAACCGAAAGGATGACATTTGTTAATGCAAAATATTTGTTCGTTTTCTCCTTGCCCCTGATCGTGGGTGGGGGGGGGGGGGTATGGTGTGATGTCTTATGCTGTAAAATTTAATATGCTACGTAAATACCTAATTAATACAATACAAACCACAGTGTAATCTCCCTGGGTACTTTGCCGTTTCAAAAACGCAGATCAAATAAAGATATTTTACTGTATAATTATGTTGGTAAGTTTCCAAATGCCCGTGGTCTATATGCAGAAGTTAAGGGTAAACTCTAGTGTTGTGTACTGTAACATCAAATTGCACTGCGTAAATATTACAATATAAACCATAGCGTAGTGAACTAGTACGTTCTGGTGTTGTACACTGTAATCTTTAATGTGTTGCGTAAATCACAGTCATACAATACCAACTATAGAGCAGCGGACTCTTCCCGGGTACTTACCGTTTGAAAAACACGAAAAAATAAATATTCATTACGACAACTGCTTGTCAGTTCTCTACTTGCCCCTGGCATACACAGGGTAACCTCGGGTTGTAATAATTAATTGTCCTGTGAAAATAACAATATTACGGTAGAAACCACATTGCTGTGTACTCCACCCGGGGTAGTTGCCGTTTGAAAAAAAAGACGTATGCCGTAATATCAAATTGTGCGGCGTAAATCACATAATATTATACAATGCAAACCGCAGTGCAACGTACTCTATGCGGGTCGCCCCAGCCGACGCCACAATCGATGACAAAAAGTCTGGTCTCCCAACCATAACTTCAGGTTATTATCAGGCAATTACACTGCTAACAGTTTCCTGGCTCAAAATAGCAACCTTTGGGCTGGCTCCATCAGTACAAGTTAATGAAGAGAGCGCGCTACTTTATTGCGCTCTGTCAGAGAAGAAGAAAAAGAAACAAGAGATTGAATAATGCAAGGGAGAGCACTTTGTGGTGAATGACGCACATGTAGGTGAAGAAGGAACGTCCGTGTCCCCGGAAGGACCCCGCACGCGATTGTCTGTATGCTGTCGCTTGCACTAAGTACTGTGTTTTTATCATTATTTTGATCTGATGCCATATAGAGATAATCTAACAAGCGCAGAAAGTCAGACCCTTAACCCTATTTTCCATTCGCTTGGGGGATATTTGGATGAAAAGGGTGAGTGTCTGAGGTCTGTCAGACCCCGAGTGTACAATAGGGTTAAAGAATAATACAGGCAAAGAACAACAACATTGATCTTCCCTCTTCTTCTTCATCCTGCTGTTATTGTTGTTATTGTTCGTCTTCTCTTTCTCTCCTTCTTCACCCACCCGCTTGTGCTGTCTGGAATGTCGCTGGGAGAAAGAGCTGTCATCTTGCTGTTATTGCTGTTTTAGTTATTCTTCTTCTTCTCCTCCTTCTTCATCCACCCGCTTTTGCCGTTTGGGATGTCACTGGGAGAAAAAGCTGACGGTCAGCAGAGAAGCGAGAGGCTTCGAGAAATGGGATATCAGGTGCTTTTAGGGTCTCCTTCACATCCTAAGGGGTGAAATTGACCAATGCTAGTGCAAGCGCCAGACTGGCGGCTCGCCGCCCATACATTTTCCTGCACACTAACACATTAGGCACTGCCCACACCGCGAGCCAACGGGATGCAGCAGACAGTGCCACAGACTAATAAATAACCAGACTGGAAACACAAGCTTCGGGCTGTGTCGTTTTTTACGGAAGTTAATGAGATGAGGCCGCATAACCAACGTGGCCGCCGCTCGGGAAATTCCGATTTTAGTTCTATCTGCATTAGAAATTTCTTTTTATTTGTCAAGATTGGTTGTACATGTATTGATAATGCATTGTCTTGCCTATCCTTTCATTTTATTGTCTGCAGCTGCCTTTTTTTTATTGTTATAAATTATGACCGTCTGGACTTTTAACGACCGCTGCATTGTAACTGTGCTGAAGCGTCGGTCGCAACCGTAAATCTAATGTGGCGAATGGTTCATGACCTTTCGCTGTTTTGTGACGTCACACAATGGGATCATCCAGTCTGTTTAATTTATTAGTCTGTGGACAGTGCCGACTGTGCTAGTGATGAAGCAAAAGTTGTCGGCGGCGAGCCACCGGTCTGGCGCCTCACCGGCCATGGCGTCTTTTATCCCAGTTCAGGTTTTTGCGTTGGTTTCTTTTCCCCTTGAACTTTGACATTCTTTTATGGTATCTCTATCCCTCAGTACTTTTTATATTATTTTGTCGAACATTAAGTACACCGATTCATTTTAATTTCATTCAAAATTTCAAAAGTGACATAAGCGGGCTGGAAGAAGTCGGTTATACTTGGACGGTTAGTCAGGGCCGTCTTAACATCACGATGAGCCCTGGGTAAAGTAAAAGGCTATGGCCAGCCCCCTACGCAGCTACATAAATTTGCATGCATGGGGCTCCCTCAACCATGGGGCACCCTGAGCAACTGCCCAGTGTGCCCATGCGTCAAAACGGCTCTGCGGTTAGCACTGTTTTATGTGTGTGTGTGTGTGTGTGTGTGTGTGTGTGTGCGTGTTTGTGTTTCATGTTAAGAAACTTGTTAGAAAGATGTCACACTGAATTGTCAAAGTGTGTTTTCTAGCTACGTCATTTCTGGAAATGGAACCAGATGATTGATTGATCGACCAGTGTTAGATATCTGAGTAAGATAGAGATGAGATCATTGCAGCTTCAGGCTCTAAGTGCATACTAGTTTTATTAGCAAAGGTCTGTCTTTTTTTTATCCCCACATCATTTAGTGCCATTGTATTATCTAGGTGAAAAAAAAAATTCTCTTATCATTTCCAACTGCACATATTAACCCGTATCGTTTAAATCTGAATTTCAAATTTAACTGAAACATGGAAATGCGGGCAAGATAATTAAACTTAATACAGAAAAACTAAATTGACATGTTTATGTTTGTTTAGAGACAACACTTGAATTATTGACTATTTGTTAATTCTCAGAACAGAAGGGCAAATTATACACAGCAGTATGGTAACAAATTCCCTCAGAGTCACTATCCCTTTGTCGAGGTCCACATTCGATTTTGAGTCACCATCCTCTACTGTGTCGAGAGCCACATTTTGATCTCGTGTTACCATCCACTGTTGAGTGAAGAGCCACATGTCAGCCAATGTCCCCACCCCTGGACCCAGTGTTACGATCAGTTCGTGTGTCAATGATCATATATGATCCAATGTTAGTACCACACTGTGTGCCAATGGTCACATAATTATGATCAAGTAGTACCATCCCTTGGTCTATTAATGGCATCCACTGTTACCATCCCCTCGTATGTCGAGAGCCACGTTTGCTCCAAAGTCGTCATCACCAACGCCGTCTCGAACGTTTCCTTCACACTCCCTCACACCAGTCGGCCAGACTCCGTCACGTGTGCATCTGACATTGGGATGACCCAGTCCTCGTTGAAAGAAAAATTTAAAAAACAAACAAACAAACAAAAGGATTTCCTTATCAGACTTTTCAGGTGGTTTATTCCGAAACTCCATCGTTTCTTTCATACGCCGGAATCAATGTATTGTAGCGTATCATCGTATCTTCTCTCTCACACGCGGCTGTCAATGTATCGTATCGTATCGTATCGTATCATCCACGCGCTGCAATCAGTGTGTCGTATCGTATCTTCTCTTTCACACGCCGCAATCAATGTATCGTATCGTATCTTCAGGCTTGATTAGTTCGCCATTCATGAACAGGAAAATCTCCAGCTCCGCCCACCGATTCCTGATACGCATTAGACGCGACTCATTAGTGTTAAACTGTGGACGCAAAGCGTTCTGCAAGCAGAGAAGCGCAGTTTTTACCGTGCATATTTTGCTTATATATATATATGCCTTTTTTGTTGTTGTTTACTTCTTTTATCGTTCTTTTCCGTGAGCTTGTTGTGAAGAAGATTGATGACCAGTTTCGTTTCATGACAAGCGAGGCATTGTGTAATACGCTCGCTGAATGGAACAGAGCAAAAAAAAAACGATGTTATTTACGAAGGGGCGGTAACAACGTTTTCATGAAATCGAGTTCTCTGTCTGAAAATAGAGTGGCAGGAATGTGAACATCGATTACTCTAACTCCTTGTCTACAGCTCAGAGTTGTGATTAAATCTACAAGTTGATTTAAGAGATTAGTATCATGGTTCGGAAATTCCTACTGCAGACAGACAGGCCTACTTTACACTACCAGCCTATTCCCGTTAGGTTTTTAATTCCACATTTATCTGATCTTATTTACAAGAATCTGATAGCTGACTCAAAGTAAGATTTAAAAACAGCAACAACAACAAAATGAAAGGCGCAAAGTGGCTGTTATTGATGAAGTGAAACGCAAACTCAAACTCAGTTAATACAATTCAGTTTTTTAATAACACTTGGCATTTAAAGTGTGAATTGGTATAAGTCATGGATAACAATTTCATGTGCAGATAATCCTGTTACAAACACAGAGTGGATTAATTTTGTAAATTAGAACGCTTCGATGGTTTTAAATGTGTGGATTGTGCAGGGCGCACGCCATAGACTGGTTTAATGATATTAATGCATGGTTACTGCAAAAAAACATAGCTTCAAAAATGTATGAAACCTAAACTATATTGTATTTATTATTAGAATATTGATAGGCCACTTGCTACGCATTGTTGTAGAAAGTAGAATTCCTATTGAAATTTTAGCCGTGATAACATCAGCAACATCATGCATTTGGAAACGTGCCCACATAGCGGTCGGTTGCACGGTTTGTTAAACTGTTATTGGACAATCATCCGGAATGAATTACTGAGGCGAGGTGTCTGCAAATGCTGTGCACACACGGCACATCTGTCAAATAAAATTACCGCAATTCACTTCAGTTGTTTGTTTACAACATTGTGCATGATGAGTGTCGATGTCGTAAATGTTTCTAATCCATGTCTTTTGAAACTGTACTTTTGTTGATTTTACATATTCATTTTAATTTTGTTTTTTTTGTACTAACCATACATTAGATGACTCAACCAATTTAGAGGTTTTTTGTTGTTACTAATAATGCACTGTAATTTATTTTGGCGCCCTTCCGGTAAGTAAAGGGTTATTTTACAAAAAAAATTCTTTAAAACAAAATTTGGAGTCTCCATCCTGTTTGGAAGGGTTAACCACACCTGACTAATCATTTAGTCGATTTCTATTCATTCCAGAATTTTTTTTCTAAAATTCATCCACTTTTTGCCAGAAACGCAAAAAAAAAAATTAAAAAATCTGTAGGGTCGAAGGAACACTTGAAACCAAATCCAAATGTAGCAGAAAGAAAAAGTTGCACGTATAAAAGCGTCGCCTAAGAAATAATACAGAAACGGAAAGGAAAAGGAAAGATACAGAAGTTTTCGGTGTTTTAATCTTCTGTTCCAAACACGTTGTGTGATTTTTTGTTTGTTCGATTTTTTGCTTTAAATTTTACTGGTTTCATTTTCTAGCTTGTTCCATTTTTTTTCCAGAAGAAGGTCAATATACATAAAGCTCTATGTGTCTTTCCATTTCCTTTGCATTTTATTCTATAGTTTCCGTATTATTTCTTACCCGAGGCTTTGCTACATACAACTTTTTCTTTTTGCCACAATTTAACATTGACGTTTTCCCAGTTGATTAGCCCGATAAAGATCAGTATGGACAGTGGAAACTTTCACACTTTCTTTTATTTTGTGTCCATTTACAATTTATTATCTATAGTTTTTATGTTGTCTGTTCCTGGCCTGATGCTGCGAGGAATACAATGGTTTTTTTTTCTTCTTCTTCTTCTTTTCTGTTACATTTAACCTTTTAACGAAGGGTCAGCATGACATTCGAGATATAGTCTAGTCGAGTAGTAAATGTTCACATTCAGTCTACAGTTGGAAATACATTATTAGGAAGCTATCTAGAGCAGGGGTGCTCAACCAGTCGATCGCGATCTACCGGTCGATCTTCAAGTGCTTGGCAGCCGATCGTGGGATGAATGTAGGACACACCGCGATTTATATATATATATATTTTTTTTTATTTGTCTTTGTATTTTGGCGGGTGGTTTTTCTTGGATGTGGCGGATTTGGGTTAGTTGTAGGTTAAAGTGAATAATGCCAATGGGCACACCAGCACAGGTTCGGTTTCTTTTATTTTTTTGTTTCAGGGCTTCGCCAGACTGGTAGATCTCCAAAGTCTGGGAAATGTAAAAGTAGATCCTATGTCAATAAAGGTTGAGCACCCCTGATCTAGAGTAAGACAGTCCCGTGCCCAGATTGGACTTACCAGCCCCATTTGAAGACATTCGGTCTACCAGTAGAAGAAAAAAGTCATGGACATCATTGAGAACGATGGACTAACATCATCTAGAGGAAATAATTATTATATTATGGGCTTTCCACTTGGTGGCTGACCGGCACTACTGGTGAAGTCCCCTTCTATCATATCGTTCTGTTATATTGTCTATAGTCTTGTGACAGTGTGACAAACCTGCATAAGTACGTAAAATCAGGTCAAACCTTGATTATAAACCTATTTTTTCCCCCACTATTTTGCTGTCTGCGGCGCCGCTTTGAAGAAAACAGGCTATGCTCAAGCTCGCTTCTGGGTGTAGTTAAGTCTTCTTCGTCTTTGTTAATCACTGATTTTGGACCAGTTCATATGGTGTAAGTCCCTACAAGGATGCTTTTCGGTGAGGGGTGTTAGACTATAACAACAAACTCAAAATAGCAACGTAGAATAGAATGCTGGACTGACTAAATGGACTTGGAGTTGGGCTCGATCTGGAAAGCACAGTAATTCTAGAATTAATATTCGAGGGGTAATCAATGATTATTTGATTATGAGGAAGCCTCGCCCCTGGTTAAGATGCAAAATTTCATTGCCATCGGTGATAGACGGAGATTTCTTTTCTGGCTCAACTTTCTGTGTAACTAGTAGTTAATCTGCTATTGACTCACAGAATACACAGATGTGACATTTAAAGTTGACTTTTGACCGGCAATGTGTAATGAGAGGCGAAGAATGAAATTTTCGATAACGTTTTTTGAGTTCACCAGACGGAAGCGCACCTGTCTTTTGCGGCTAAAAAATCGTAAGTGAATAATATCGGACGCTAATTTTTGTCCAGAATGTATCTACGCAGAAATTCATTGTCAAAAGTGAGGCAGTGCACAAAGTTCATAATTTTTGGCGGTGTGGTCACAAAGTTTTAGGTGCTTGCATGTTTAACCTCTAGATACTAGAATTGACAAGGTAAGACAGCTAGTGCTGTTAGCGTGCACAAATTTTGCACTGCCACCTATCAAACGCGCGGGAGTCATGAAAAGTGCCATATTTTACAAAGCCAAATAAGGAAAAATACTGAATTTTGTTCAAAGTTCAGCTATCGCTTTAGGCCTTGACTGACGTCACTTATTGTGGAATTCTAACCTCAATCGCTGTGGGAAAACTCTGGCTATTTTGTTCCTTTTGTTTAGTCGCAGTAGCACTGTCACAATTTTGCATCATAAATTTATCATTATATCAAGCATTCTTTTCATACTTTGCGCCATGGGCTCCGGCACCAATCCGGGCGCAAATTGGGTGCACGGATTTTTTTTTAGTGGTTCGAAAGAGACAGTGTCTCATTTTATCGTTTCTAGTATCTTTGATTAAAATATGATTACGTTCTCTTTCATTCTGACCACTCTTCAATCTTTGAATTCTTATATTTCATTACCGGCGTTTTTTCTTCGTCCTGATTTTGTCTTTCGACATTTTAGTTCATTTTCTGGAAGTACTCCAGTTTGTCTGTGTCAATTTGGCTTTTACTGTTTTCTGTGTGTTACATCTTCTACGTTTTATTTGTGTCTCCTGCAATTGTTTTATACTTGTTTACCTGCACTGTTCTATATCTGCTTTTCTGTTACTGTTGTCTTTTGCTCTATTTACTACCAATTTATGTCTACGAATACGTCGATATCGTATTATGATAGTTCGACTACTGCTGTTCTGTTTCTGCTTGTCTGCAATTTTTTTCTTTTTTTGCCTCTGTTTTCTATCTGGCTTCTGCTTCTGCACCGCTGTTCCCCAGTTTTCCTTCTGTCTATTGGCAGTTTTTTTTTTTCAGCAGTCTGTCTACCATCATCTGTCACACTCAGACTCTCTGTAAGCTAGTATTCTCATTATTAAGACACTTTCATGGTTGCTGGCTCTGTCTAAATGTGTCTTTTGTGGAGGAGCTGGAGATCTTTCCTTTTGGAGATTAGCTGCCTTTTTTTTTTTTTTTTGGTACCTCATCTTGGCCTGGTCTTTCTCCTTTTTCTTTTCTTGCTTCTTTTTCCTTCGTCTTTAGTCCCCAAAAGGGTTGTCTCTTCTCCTTCCTCTTCATCTCCACCTTCTTCAATGAAGCGAGACTTGTTTTGAAGAAAAAGAAAAGAGATTCAGCACTGCCACTTCTGCAGAGTTTGCACTGGCTGCCAGTCGAGAAAAGAATAATGTACAAATTGTCATCCATTTGTCACAAATGTGTCAATAATACTGCTCCATCGTACCTAGTTGATTTAACTGATTACTATGTTCCATCTCGTCAACTAAGATCATCATCTGACACTACAAAATTGAAAGTACCTAAAATGAATCTGTCCACTGTAGGAGAAAAGTCCTTTTCATTTCTAGGCCCTACCATCTGGAACACTCTTCCAAAGACAACCAGGGAAATTAATGACATTGGTTCTTTCAAACGCCATCTGAAGACCCATTTCTTTCAGACAAACTAGGCTAGGTGTTTTTCGGCAGCAACAATAGTAAATATTTTTGAATTTCTTTTGTGTATGCGTGTGTGTGTGTGTGTGTAAGAGTTTGTTAAAGCGCCCAGAGCTTGTCATCGACGGGGTTGGGCGCTATATAAATGCAATACATTATTATTATTATTATTATTATTCTAGGCGCTGTCCACCCACTCACAGACTAATAAATAACCAGACTGGAAACACAAGCTTCGGGCTGTGTCGTTTTTTACGGAAGTTAATGAGATGCGGCCGCATAACCAACGTGGCCGCCGCTCGGGAAATTCCGATTTTAGTTCTATCTGCATTAGAAATTTCTTTTTATTTGTCAAGATTGGTTGTACATGTATTGATAATGCATTGTCTTGCCTATCCTTTCATTTTATTGTCTACAGCTGCCTTTTTTTTATTGTTATAAATTATGACCGTCTGGACTTTTAACGACCGCTGCATTGTAACTGTGCTGAAGCGTCGACCGCAACCGTAAATCTAATGTGGCGAATGGTTCATGACCTTTCGCTGTTTTGTGACGTCACACAATGGGATCATCCAGTCTGTTTAATTTATTAGTCTGTGCACCCACTACAGGATGTCGCCCCCCCCCCCTCAGACAATGCTTTCCATTCTCTACTGTCTGTTGTTTCCCTCATCCATGCTGTTCCTCCTCTCTTGGTAATGTCATCTTTCCATCTTCTTCCTGGTCGTCCTCTTGTTCTTTTTCCTGTCCTTGGCTGCCGTTCAGTGCAGCGTTTTGTCCACCTATTGTCATTCATCCTCCCCACGTGACAATAGGCGGACAAAAACAAAATAAAAAAGAATCATTTAAAACTTTATCTTATTATTATCTTGTAATTGTAATAATTGTCTCTGTGTTTGTCATATAATTTTTATATGCCAGCTTGTCCTCATTTCTTTCAGTTCTACCCCCTCCTAGTACCCAGCCCGTGTATTTGCTCTTTCCCGTCTCCCTCCGTTTCTCCGTCTCTCAAGACCTCCCACCCCACCCCTTTCCCTTAAGCAGCTGCACCTGATCCCCTTAGAGATAATCCCAGGCGCATGGCCAGAGCAGCGAAAATGAAATGCAAACAGCAAAGAAATAATAGGCTTTTTGTTGACGTTCGTTTCTGGAGCTCTACATGGAGTCAGCCAACATTAGAACAAAGGCGGGTATTAATGATATGGAATTAAACAAAGACACCAAAAGAAAAACCGGGATGCTGTGAGTAGAGACAGAGACGTGATGAAGATGGCATGTAAAGTGGGGGAGAAAGGGGGGGGGGGGGTAGTTTAGGATGTTTGTTCTGGAGGGGGGGGGGGGTGAAGCTGCATGATGAAAATGAAACGTTGTCGTGGCACCTATGCCGATTTTTGATCTGCCGAGACATTGGATGGTGACGTAACGGCATTAAGTTTCAGTGAGACCTCGCTGGCTAGCCAACTACGTGTGATCTCGTTGAAATTCAACAACGTGACGTCATCGTTCAACAGATTGGCCGATTAGCTAGCGCAGGCCTGGCTAAAAATGCTGCACATTCCCAGGGAACTTTGGTGAAGGAACTTGAGATCCACGATTTTGTTTTAAATGGGGACAAAATCAATGCTGGAATATTTGTCAGGGATTGAAGGAATTCCGAAATTGCGGATTGGGGTTAATGTTTCATGTATTTGTTTCTTGATAGAAGGGATAAATAGGAAAAACTTGTCACAGAGAGAGCGAGAGAGACAGAGAGATAGAGAGAGAGAGAGAGAGAGAGAGAGAGAGAGAGAGAGAGTAAGAGAGAGAGATTAAGAGAAGGATAGTAAGAGAGAGGGAGAAAGAGCGAGAGTGAGAGAGCGAGCGAGAGAGAGGGGGGGGGGGGAGAAAGAGACAGAGAGACAGACAGTGAGAGAAAGAGAGAGAGAGAGAGAAAAAAAGGAAGAGCGATAGAGAGGGAAGAGGCACTTAATAAAAAAAAGTCTGGTTTGTCTCGGTTTCTGGTGTGAGATGTGAACTATGGAGTTTACTGGGACCTGGTGCATTGGCGAGACCGGAACAAATCTGTCTTGCTAATTTTGGGAGCGTCAAAACTAACTGTCTTGAGACAGGTGGTGGAAAGACATACCTAACTCAGTCCCCCTTCCCCCCACCCTCCTAACCCCCCCCCCCCTCCCCCCAGCTGTACACTTGCGCAGACACAAATTTGAGTGGAGCTGACAAAATGGCGTTTAAGGTAAAAGACCAAATTGCTGCGGAAAGCTCTCCAAAGCGGGATAAAGACAGGACACAGCAAGTGTTAACTGAACACTTACACCTCGCCTTACACTAACTTTGAATGACTGTCCGAAAGACATCCATAACTGCTGCAAACTTGATTTACCAGTTTTGGAAAAACGCTCTTACTTTTTTCTATGAAATTTGAGATTTGCTTATGATATGAAAGATTAGTCATTTCTCTGCATTCTCTGAAAACACTTTGCTGGAAACTGTGTTACAAATTAACGTTTTATTATGGTGTTTCAAAGAGGTATAAACATTTCACCTTTGTCACCATCACAATAGTAAATCAGTCGCTGCTCCTCCCCCTCCCTCCCGGGGTTTTTGTATCGTTCGTCCACAATTCAGCCCCCTCTTTCCTCTCTTCTCGGATTTATATTCTTCCGTCCAAAAACTCGTCCACACACCCCTTGATTTCAGTCACGCACACATGCATCCTCGAAATGAAAATCTGCTCTTGTGGAAAATGTCTTTCCGTCTCAGCCCGCCGTAACAATGGGATAAACGGACAAAGAAAAAGACAAAAACGATTCACCAATGATAAATTGTGAGAAAACTCTTCAGTTCCAGAACCCGACAAATCCAATTCCAAACTCATCAAGACTGGACCGGTTCTGGTTTCTTCAGGATCCTAAAGTACGTGCAAGAACGTGAAGTACCGATAATCTGTTCTTGCCAAACCTGGCCAAACAAAGCATGAAAATAGTCAGTAACTGGGACAATCCAGAAACCTGAAAAGTAAAAAAAATAGATAATATTTTCTTGGGTCGGGGGAGAAGAAATATTTTTCACGGGAAATTGTCTTCGGTATCGTGAAAATGCTGCCCGGAACATTGGTATCGAATATTTGAAGAAGGTAAGAAAACTGTAAGAAAGTCTTAATCTAAATTGATTAGCACTCTGAAATCTGGCTTGGTTTGCGCTATAAAGTTGAGGGAGTATCCGAACGAATCTGAGCAAAGCGCCCTCATTAGTGTAAAAACTGCGCGACCAATCAGCGCTGCTAATTGGCGTCTGTCTATGATGTCAAAGTGGCGCGCTTCCTGGTTGTTTGTTGTTTTTTTTTTTTTTTCATTTGTTGATATGGAAACGAGACAGAAATTAATGGGGGAAGTTACTGCTGATGCTGGTCTTAACGAAATGTTTTGATATTATCAAAAGAATACTTTAATAACTGCAGAATCAACTGATGTTAAACATTTTCGGATAATTTCCAGCGGTAATACAGGGAATTAACTGTGGGTGTTTCCCATAACTGCCGCCCCTCCCCCCCCCCCCGCCCCACCCCACCCCCCACCAAAACCAACCCTGAAAAATTTGAAATGAATTCGATTTTCGGGAACCCAACATCGATTCCGCTTTGGTACTCCCCACATTCGGCTGTCTCCTAGTGCATGCAAGATTATTGAACAGCTTCGCCTTTTCCGTAAGGAGCAGATAACTGCACTTAGCCAGACAACCTTATCGCCCCTTCGTCTAACTGCTGGTTAAGTGCATCAATTTCAAAAGTCTTGTTTATGATGCTAGTGCTATTTTATTGAAAGCGGTAAAAAGAAAAAATATCGTTGAGCGTCGCGCATGATCAGAATGGAAGCTTACAAGAGGGAGCACTAAAAAAAAGTGCTCATTCTACGCCGTTGAAGTCTAAGGAACTCTGTTTAGGTCACATCGTTTCATGGCTGTTATAAAACTTAGAGGTGAATGTTTGTCCCCAATCACCTGGTGTTTACATGCTGTTTGTAATAAACTATCAATTCTGTGGAAATGACAAGAAAAATAAAAGCTTTCTCATAGCTGGTGCTCAGTTAGTTACGGGTGTCATAAATGTTTAACATTGTGTACTTGTTCAGGTGAGTAAATGGGTATTATGGCATAGCCTAGGTGGAGAGAGATTGACAGAACAGGCAGACGAGCGGACAGACAATAGACACAATTACAGTCAACGAGACAGATAGTCAGACAATACAGACAGACGAAAGACAGATAGATAATAAGACAGGCAGATAGTGCAGACACACAACAGACTGAGAACAAAAGAGTAACAGACAGTATATATGGTCAGACTGACTATACAATCGGAATATAGACAAACAGGAGACAGGCTATACAGTCAGACAGACAGAAATACAGACATATTTTTTTTTTAATTTCCATAAGTACGACAGTGCCATAATGATTGATACAGACGCACTATAGAACTCGTAGCAATGAAAGGATACTATACACGTACAGGTTTCCAAACTTTATAAAATGGTAACACAACACAAATGCATTAATATTTTGCTAAAGTTTTAGACAACCTCCATTGCGAATCCGGCTGTAAATCACCAATAAGACCGCCAATGATGACACCAATGTCTTTTCTGTGTACTGGGCTCTGAATGCGTGACATGTGTCACGATTAAGGTTGATGACCTTGTACACCACGAGTATAGAGGGGGTAAACTTAGTAGGGGAGAAGGGGAGTTTTTAAGTTGTTGACTAGCATGAAAGATTACTATCACGAGGAAGGTCGGTGGCCTTGTGCGCCACGAGTCTAGGGGGGGGGGTGAGCTTAGCAGGGGAAAACACGGTTTTTAACATTGTTGACGAGCGTGGATAGATACACACGACTCGCTTTAAACTAGTCGCGTGTGCAAAAACCTCGGGAGTATAAGTAGAGGAGAAGCTCGACACACGTGGTTCCCAAGTTATTCATTCCTAAAGGAAGACGCAGAATTTATCGGTCCGGGCGACAAGTGGAAGGTCGTGCCATTGGGGACCAGAAGTGTTAGGTGTGTGAGGGATCCATGATGTTCACATTTATTTCCCAATAAGAAGAATTTATCGGTCCGGGCGACCAGTGGAAGGTCGTGCCATGGGGACCAGAAGTTGAGGAGTTCTGATGATAGGATGGGAACCCATCAGAAGCTCGTGAATCTACGATGGCGGGTGTGAACCGTCGGTGTGCTGTGTGTTTGCAAGTTGAAGAGTCTTGAGGACGGGATGTTGAGAACCCCTCAAGGAACAAGTAATCTACGATGGCGGGTGTGAACTGTGTGTTCTTATTTGTGTGAAGCCAGGGGCGTCTGTTTCCCCTTTTATCGTCGAAATTAAAGATCTAGAAAGGATTGTGTGAACTCTGGAGAAGTGAAACTGCATCAACGAGGAGGGCAGCTGTTGACAGAGACTATTAAGTATACGTAGTTAAGTTTATAGACAGAGGGATTAGATCTAGATGTGAAACGGGGAATAGATAATAGCCATGATCCCCAAGAGTAAATTTGAAGTATCTCTGTTTTTGTGATTATGTATGTGATTATCATGAGTTAAATGTTTTGACAGAAGTTTTGTCATGCATTTATAATTAAATATCGTTTAATTTAAATCTCACTCCATGTGTCCGTTGATCGCTGGTCTGCTTGCTTGGCTTGTTAGCTGGGTTTGAAAGGTAAATAAGTTAGGTACTCATCACACACGTGGTCGTGACCATCTTCACGCACGTGATCGTGACACATGCCATGTAGTAATGAAGGACATATCAGTTATCAGTTGCTTTACCCCCATCCCCGAAAATTATTTAAAACAAAAATTGAAAATCCCACACACACTTATTAAAAATATAATCTCTTTACATTCACTTACATAGTGTTTTTATTTTGATTTGTACAACTCAGATCGTGAGTTTCAAAGCTAAAAGACAACTTTGAAAACCTCAAAATATTTGTTTTAAGAGCCATGAGAAAAGGTGTTATTTATTTACAAACGACATCTTCGTAAATAATGCTCTTTTGGGGCGTCAAAGCGCAATTCGGCAACTCAAAATCTCAAGTGGTTTGTCATAAATTTATCTAGCCTCAGCTGTTTCTATGAAAGCAAAATTCGTGGAAGAAACGTTTTGAAACTGATAGAAGATTACAGAACATTTAAACTGTGTGGACCATTTTTATCTTTTTAAACTGAACAGCTGTTTCCAGGTCCGTCAGCTTTCTTCTTCTGCCTTCATATATCATTCAATTGCAAAGAAGTCTAGAGCAACATAAATTATTTGAGTTGCCTTTTTTCCCAAGATCTGACACAAAAATGCCACAAAATCTGCCAATTGGTTTACCACTTTGAACCTTTGAACGCGTTTTTTGCATTCTTAGACCATTTCGTGTCATAAGTGGCAGAGGTAGGTGATGTAAGCTATTTTAAATCCGATGTTAAAAAATAAATAAATAAATAGATAAATAAGTGAATGTTAACTCGCAGCAGTTCAATCTCTTCAGACAGGTGCTAATCAAGATCAATGTGCGGGGTGTGCCAAAAGTTACTTCAACATAATATTATTTTATCAGAAACAATTAATTATATTCCAATAAAATAAAGTCTACAGCAATTAATGAAAAAGATGAACAGTGAAATGAAACGTGGAAAGAATCTAGAGCTCAAGTTAATGTCTTATGCGAGTTGAAATATAACAGTGCTTTAGTTGAAATGTAATGGTGTTTTGATAAAATAATACTATGGCGAAGTAACGTTTAGCCGAGCCTGCACTTTCAGGCTTTTGAAGACAACAAGCATTTTCACACATGAATAATGTCTAAGTCATTAATTATACAACTCACAATTAAAATCTACGGGAGCAGTTCTAGGCCGGGCCGTCTTAACATCACTAGGGCCCCACGGGCAAAGCAATGGGCTGCGGTCCGTCCCCTAAGCAACTACAGTGTGCAGGCATGGGGCCTCCAACATCCTTGGGGCCCTTGGGCAACTGCCCAGTGTGCCCATGCGTTCAGACGGCTTAGTTCCGGGGCTAATGCTTAAGACTTTTCTTCCAGTGATCAAACTGAAACGAATTAAAAATTATTAAGCAGTGTGGATGAAAAACTACACTCCCCACATCCATTTCCTACCTTTACCGACAGAACCACCGTGCAGCTATCATAAAGCCAATTACCTGAATACAACTGATATTTTGCCGCAGTGTCAGTACTGGTCATCATAGTGAAACACCAGACATCTGAATTTATCGCTGCGGTATTCTAGTAATGCTGATAATCGTGGTTTACTGGAAGAGCATTATTATCTGACGCTGGGTCGGTTGTACAAGAAATCGTTGTGTAACACGGGCCATATTGAACATGGTCGTCTGGCATGGTACCACAACATTATACCATCAGAAATAATATTATTTGAAACTGAATATGGCTAAATTCTGAAGCATTGGACAAATAAACATACGAAACAGCAGTGAATTTTTTTATGACGGAATAAAAGACATCCAAATACATTCTGGCCTGAGACCAACAACAACAACCACAACAAAAGCAAACTTCTCTCCTAAACAGGCCGGTCTCTAAGAGGCAAACTTGAATTTGATGTGTAGCAAATGATGTTCAAGAGAGCCAGAAATTGGAATACTTTGCTCTATTTCCAATTTGATGTATTTATTTAAGAATTTACTTATTTATTTATTCATTTATCTATTCATTTTCTAATGAACTGATTGAATTCTATGCCAGGATTTCAAAGTATGTTTTAAAAAAAACAAAAAAAAACAAGCCATAAATATAAGATAAGCTATAGAATTTCAATGTATTTTCAAGAGCTGGAATAATTTTTGATGATGAGATGAAGCCTTGATTCTTGTTCTTTCTAGGAAAAAATATGATTACGGTTGTGTGGAATTTGTTTACGCTTTTGCCAGGCTTAATGTGCAGAGATAAACTCCGTCATAAACTTAAGAGTGTTGGCCAGATTTTTATGGCTCCTGCGTTTAAAGGTTGAAAGGGTTCTTCAGTGAAAAAAAAAAAATGATGCTGCAAGATTAAAACATTGAGCATCAAGTGATGCTGTTGGAATGATGATATTATAGACTGCAGCTGCTGGAAGACGACATCGCAGCTTCGCAAGTAGAATTTGTGACAGAGGTATCTGGGTAACAGAAATGCATGGTTTGTGGTTCTGTGATAGATTGCTTCATTTAGTCCCAGTACGGCCAAGCCTTTCACTATCTATTGGGGTACTATATTTATCTCTTGTAATCAGTGCTCTATCAATTTAAATTTCATAAATAGAATAAACTAGTTCCGTATAAAGTTGATTATATTGGTAACATTCTCAAAAGTTGTTTTGTACAGATCTGAAAAGAATAACGTAATGTGTCTTTAAATCAATTTGTAGATCCTTGCCTTTTTTAGAAAGGACACGGCGCGCCGTGCATCGCAACAGACTTCAGTGTAACTAACTTCTCGTGGTAGTGTACAAGTATACACTCGTGGGCGCCCTAAAGAGGGCCCCAGCTTCATCTCTGAGAAAACCTACTTGTGATGAAAAATGAACATAAAATCCCAACAAAAAATCAAAAACAAAAACAGCCAAGCTTGGGTTAGTTGGGCTCTGAGTTAAGTCGTTTTTTTTTTGTGTTGTTTTTGATCTAGATTAGAACTTCATTGGAATCGGCTAATGAGACAGATTAATTTTTGTTTCAATCCTACTAGGGGGCGAGGTCCCTTCTCACTCCATAGTCAACAAAACTGAGACAGACCAAAATAGACTTGACTCAGTACATCTTGGGCCTTATCTTCAGAGCAGAGAGCAACAACCGTTCTATGATTGACTATGGATATCATAGCCACTGGTTTATGCACAAGTCGGGTCACATTCCCAAGTGTTCTATTCTTTAACCTCACGAATCATGACTGTGATGACAACAACCCGTATTAGATCACTTGAGCTCTGTGTATATTGTCGAGTGAGTGCCTTTTCACCTGTTCCCTCATCCATTTCAATTGCATACAGTATATAAATATTTTACCATATCCCTCCGGACTAAATTTCCGGTGATGGAGTGTTCGTTGAACGTGTACACGGATAAGGAAACCGGACGTTACATTTTCCGCGCGGAAAGGGGGAAGATAAGCGGTGAGCTGTGACTTCCTGCAAACAGCTAAGTTGCCCTGGGTTATCGGCACTGGAATGAGAGATGGCGCATGTAAAGGCAGCGCTTCGCAGCATTCTTTCGATGAATTTAATTATTAAGAATCTCAACCTTAGCCGCTCTGAAACCCATTGCTCTCCATCGTCGATAACGAATCTATTGGCTAACTTAGTCTCTATTACTATTGTAATATAGCTTATAGCATATCCGCTAGGGGGTTCTTTTTCTAAATGTATAATAGCTATCTGTTTGGCAGCCGAGGGAAAGGTTGGTGTGCGTGGGGGATGGGAAGAGTAGAATGCTCCCATTAGTGATTTAGTCATAAGAATGATTTGACTGATCAGGAAGTTCCAAGTGTAACAGCTCAATAATTATGTATACAATTGTAATCATCAGCTTTTCATAACAGTACACGCAATAACAATGTGTCCGCTAATAGTCATAATAATATCAAAATAACAATAGTGCCAGAGTGGCAAACCCAAAAGACGGCCCGAGAGAAGCGGCCTACTTCTGTCATTCATGGCAACGCTTTCTCTGTATTCTCTGCTGGCAGCAGTGCCTAAACCCATTGACTTTTTATGTATTGTTTACTTTTTAAACCATTTGTTTTCCCCTTATATACATTGTAAGATTCGAAGCGAATCTGGACATTTTTACCCAGATTGAGTCATAGTGTAATGAATGTCCAATTTGTGAGAGGATTAAATATTGAGAAGGAAATAAAACGAACACAAAAGTTAAAGTAACTCACTTGCCACATTTTATTGTCCTACAAATTTTAACCAACAGTAGATCAAATAACAAAATTATTGTCTGAAATAAATTGCAAATATCGGAAGCATGAAAGACAACACTTCGACAAAACGTTACACCGAATGGAGGCCTAGAAAAGGAAAGAGAACAAGAAGTCACCCCGAGAGACGATGTAGAGTTTATATTGTACAGACAGGTGGTCAGCCGTGGACAAGACGGACGAAGAACAGAGAAGAATGGAGGTCTTTGACTGAGGGCCATATTCTGTAGTTGACGGACGAGGTCTATCAGCAAAGGAAAAAAGTAATATTTTCTTTAAGGTCGATAGAAACCTAATCAAGGCCGAAACCTAACTAACTCTAAATCTGTTCTCGTGGTCATTTTGTAAGCCTAAAACCAAGGATGGTCAGCCTGGCTCGAATGTCCAGAAGTGCGGGCGAACATCAGGTGGCCGCTCCTCTGCGACCTTGGCCTTCTGGGGTATGGGAAAAACCATCCAATGAATGGTAAACCCTATGTGAAAAATCGATATTACAACAACCGTGACAGTAATAGTAACAACAGCAAGCACAGCAAGAAAAAAACTATGTAGATGAAGCAATGAATAAATAAAATCGGTTCGTCATTTTTCCGCTTTTTTGTTGTTGTTGTTTTTTGTGCGCTGCTGGTGCATGGTCGAATGCTGAGCTCCCGGCCTGTTTAGCCTGCATTTATGTAAATTTATGTCAATGTAAAACTAGGTGTTACCAAACATCACATCAAACCATGGCAGTAAAATTTGACTATCTCCGTACATCCTGCCCCTATGTTTAACCTGTTGTAACTTCCAAAAGTAAAAGTTCATTAATTACATGTAGGGAGCCGCCCTGGTGAGTAATCACTTGATGTATTGTGTAAACCCAGCACTCACAACGGGTCCGTGGGTGGTAAGTGGGTGGGGTTGAGATGTTTGGATTGAGATAAAGTTATAGGCTAGATAGAACGGTAGATAACAATCAAACATTAAATGCAGTAATTTTTTGTTCTTGTTTTATAATATATTTACTAAACCTTTTTACATCGTAATATCGTTTTGAAAAGAAACAGGAATCTCCTCCCGGACTCCAAACAAGTGATATAAGACAATGAATTATCTGGATGTTTGCCTTAGCTGATGATAAAACTGTAAGCAGAGACACTGTGTTTATTGATCATTTGATCAGCCATGTTTGATATTTTCCCATTTTATCTTGATGAAGACCTGGCTGATGCGTTTTCCGGTGTCTTCTTGCTTGTTGGGACCCTGTGGGAAACAGCCGGATTTAGACTTTCGGGAGGGCTTGGGTTGGGGTGGGCCCAAGGTACTTCAGGCTCGGTGGACCCTTCATACATGGAAATTAAGATACATGATAAAACACCGAATTTATATGCATTTGGAACTAACTGGCTCTACACACATGAAGAGTTTGAGTGAGTTATGATATATCTGAAGTAAATACATGTATACATGCTTCATAATATCTCGCTTCAGGGGTTTGCTCCAGGTGGCTTTCAATATACCTCACTCTCTCTTTGTATTTGTAGCAGAAGCGGCAGTTTGAATCGAAATTGATACTTTTTAGATTAAAAATGAAAATCAATAAAAGAAATTATTTGTTCTTAAATTATTTTATTTTTGTACAGAGAAGGGCCTCTCTGGCACGAGGACCGGGGGCCATTGCACTCTTTGACTCCTATTAATCCGGCCCTCCCTGTGATCTGCAGCAGAGGGGATTGGGGGTGGGAGTGGAACAGAGACCACTCTATGATGAAGCAGGAGGTGGGCATCGAATCACAGGTAGAGCTCTGCGCGCGGCCAATCAGATATTGCTAGGAAATAGCTACCGTGATGATTTGAATATGTGTTCTGACGCTGGGTAAACATGACCTCCTCTACGCCGCTTACTCAGAAATTTCTCTATAGTGTTTAGTTTCTATTTAGATTTATGGGAGATTTAGATGGCGAAGGTTCTCACAGTCCTGCAATCAGTGGCGGACCTACATTTTGGTACCCTGGAGCTTGAACTGTTATAGGGCCCCTTCGCAACCATAAACAACAGAGCAACATCGAAAGCCCTTTCATTAAAAACAAGTTTCTTCAGGGCTCCACTGGGATTAGGGGCCCTGCAGCGTAAGTATCATTAGTTTCACAGTAGATCCGCCACTGCCTGCAATACAAGATCTTTACATCCATGGCCTGTCATGAAAACTGTCGCATGTTAAAGACACTACAGTTTCAGGAGAAGAAAAACCATGACATTCGTATTGTTTGTGCCGTACTAACATAGCAGCTATTTATTCCAAATTGATATCTTAAACTAGGAAATTGTTACTGTCTTATTATATGATCCAGGTAGTTAGATGGGTGAGGTAAAAAAAATGCAACATAGTTAAGATTTTCAATTTTTTTTGTTGTTGTTGGGAAAATTGGTCTAACGACAGTTTTGCCTGGTCGATAACGATCTACAAGTTTATTTTGAACAAGACCCCGCCGGGAAATAAATCTATATACATCCAAAACACCTGATTTTGAAAAAGCTGACTTATTGCATGTGGGTGGACAGGTTATTCCTCAGCTTCTCTGAGAGATCTCCAGCTACATCCCTGTCATCCTCTTACACCCAGACCATCCTTTGTTTGTTTGTTTGTTTTTAATGTAAACTAATTACTTTTGTGAAGCGGCAGTCCTTTCTCTGGCCTTTCGATGTATTTGAGGACAACTATGGGTCTGGTTATGCCATCTCTAACCACGACGCCCCAATCTCCAAACTTTGTGACATACACTCCGTAATATCACAACATTTTCCACCATTAAAACATTGTAAATAATTGTAAAAAATAATTATGAAACAAGGCAATCACTCTCCCGTTGGGCCGACTGCAAGTGCCTCACAAACAACGCTTGAAAATAGTTGTCTCAAACTGTGGCGAAAGGAATAGGAGAAATGTATGTAGCAAAGCCTCGCGTAGGAGATAATACAGAAAACATTTTTTGTGTGTCTTTTTGCCATATTTTGATTTTGCTTCAAGCCTTGCTGCTGTCCCACGGATTTGTTTTTTAGCTATAATACTTTGAAATTGTTAAGGATTCACTGCATCGCAAAAGGATTTGAATCTATGACTTCTCCCACTATAGATTATTCTGTGGCGTTATCTTTATGGATGGGAGTGCGGTGAGCAACTGGACAACTGCGCCGCGCTATGGGAAATGATGACCATCCCTACTTCATCTATGAAGAAACTTGAAGCCGTGAATGAGGCGCACATGTAATTTGTACTTCCTTCCTTTATCCTGTTTCACTTAATACTGTGGGTTTGACCGAGCAATTAACAAGAAGGCGTTACACTGAATCTCTGAAATTTTTGTTTGACCAAACCTTTAACAAAAAGGCGTTACACTGATTCTCTGAAATTTTTGTTTGACCTAACCTTTAACAAGTAGGTGTTACACTGAATCTCTGAAATTTTTGTTTGATCCAACCTTTAACAAGAAGGCGTTACACTGAATCTCTGAAATTTTTGTTTGACCTAACCTTTAACAAGTAGGCGTTACACTATATCTCTGAAATTTTTGTTTGACCGAAACTTTAACAAGTAGGCGTTACACTAAATCTCTGAAATTTCTTGCACATCGTATAGTGTCTGCAGATCACAGACAGTCCTTTAATAAATGTACTTTCCAGCTAAAACGTCTGAGATCGTGATTTACTAGACACCAGGAATATCTTGCACAATTTCACCTGCTCCCACACTCAACGCACTGTTAGCGTAAGCTTTCACTGCTAGACACAGATGGACAGTGGATCGCATATTAAACTCATGATAATATCATTACATTGATCCATTCATTCGTTTATCCGCAAAAATTATAAAAATTGTGGACCTGTTGTTATGGTGGTTCTTTATTTTTATGTGTATCAGTCCGAAAACTGGCACCTTTTCAAAGTTGCCATGAAATTCATTAATTTTTGTTGTTTTTGTTTTTGTTTTAAGACAGCCCCCCCCCCCCCCCCGCCTCCCGTCCAGGGCCGTAGATTGAGTTTTGCAAATATACATTTTCTTTTTGTCTACTAGCTGAGTTACCCGGCCCTGCCCGGGAGAAATATCTTTATCTAGAAAACAACACGCACAATCGTCACGCAGATTTTGTAGATCTAGGTAGAAAACAACTCACAACTGGCACAGTAACACCCGCATGGCCCGTGCATAAGGCAGACGGCACAGAAACTCATGCCTTCTAACTTTGAAACGCAACCGGAAGTTTAAAGTCGAAACAAAACAAAGGCAGGAGGGAGGCCATCATTGTTGAGGAGAAAGCATTATTCGATGTTTTTAGGCCTATTTTCATTTATTACAAAATTACGATACTTCGCTTTCATGTCAAAGGAATAGACATAGTAGCAAAAAGAACTATCTTTCACATGTAATTTTTTCAGGTCTGGGCATTTCTTCCTCGCAGCAGTGAATGTTTTTTCCTTGCTGTTTTTTTATATAGATGTCCCTTACTATAACTGTGATTTATTGACAGCAACCTGTGAGCACATTGCTTACTCTTGATTGGTTGTTGATGCAGCTGACAAGCCATGTTCTAGTAGCTTTGTGGGTTTGCGTCTTGACCGGTAAGCAGAGAATTAAAGAGAGGCAAAACATTGGTGGAGTTTGTGTAAATAATTAATGGCTGACGATAACGCCGTGGCCAATGGGCTGTAAGACACTGCTCAGTACAAATTGTAACGCTAAACCGTGTTTAATAACATTGCAAGGAAATCATTTCTGTTGACTAAAGTCATGACACTTGTCGCAAACAGCACATAGTTGCACGCATTAGCTATGCATGTGCACATAATTATATCTCATACAGACATCACGAATAAACATATACCTACATGATTATGATCAAACATCAACGCATCCACCCTCACTTAACAATAACATGCCCGCGTGTGCCAACAGCTGCATTAAAAACACTTTTGAACTGCGCATAATATTGTCTCACACACGTTGCACATGTCACACAAATACACATGCACACAGCCATGCATACTCTCACATGCACACTCGCACACAAGCTTACATACTCTGTCTTTCTTAGACACACACGAATACACATGTATACACACGTGAACGAATGGGTGCGTACCAACCAGACCTATCATTCACGGCAGTTCATTTCTCGAGGTGGAAAGTGGGAACCTGAGACCATTATACACAAGTTCCAGACATTTTGAGAAAGTAATCTTATGCAAAAAGGACAGGTGTGTGCAAACTGTATGGCTCTGCAGGTCGGTGAGCCTATGGAGTACCCTGCTGCAGTAGTTCTCAACTTCTTCAGTGTGACGACGGTCTGGCTACCACAGATTGTACGAAAGACTTTCTTTGATGGGGGTTCTCGTCATCTATATCTGTGTTTCTCAACCCTTTTTTGCCCCACGCCCAAATTCCATTAAAAAAAAAAAAACCCAAACATGCACCCGACCAAGACAAAGTTAATATACAGTATATTCGAAAAGATTCAAAAGATATTTATATTATTTACTATACATATTTTTTTAATATTGGAAAGGACTTTTAATTAAAACTTTTTTTCAAGTTATGTTCACAATTTTCTTACTTCAGTGGCAGCCTTGCACACGGCATAAACAAGCAACAGTTTATCTATACGGTTAAGTTAAAATGTACTATGAAATTAAAATTTCTATGAAAAATCCTGCGCTCCATTCTCATGTCTCACCCATCAGTGGGGCATGGCCCCATCTTGAAAAACACTGATCGTTGGTTTCATCCTCCCAGGTGTTTTAATTGTTTGTGTGTGTGCGTGTGTGTACGTATCTGTGTATGTGGGTATTTTGCGTGTGTGTGTGTGTGTGTGTGTTTCTTTCTTTCTTTTCCTTTTTTCTCTTGTTTTAGCTTTTGGTTTGTTTTGTTTTGAGAGAAATGACCTTGTTCGCATTCTTTTGGTAAGTTCCATCATGAGCCCAAGGGCCTTCCAAAGGGCCTTCTCTTCCTCTGAAAATAAATCATGTGGTCTTGCTGTCCGAGCAAGGGCAGGGAAGGAAATACCAATATCCCATTGAACCACCTCACCATTAACACCAGAGGCAACAGAAAGAATAACATAAAATATAACATCCCCAACTCACGGATTAACAGCCATCTTTACTCTTTTTACCCTAGTGTCATCAGGATGTGGAACAACCTCCCGGCAGAAGTCCAAAAACTATCGTCTGCAACGGCTTTTGGCAATGAATTGAAGAACATAATTATCCGTTGCAGCTACCATTGTATTTAAAGTGCGGATCTATTTTTGTGCACAATCTTGGTGCCAAGAGATATTTTTAACCAGAGATATGTATATAACAAAAGAATTTACACAACGATATATTTTAAATGGTCTTAATATATATGCTGTTTTAGCCTGTTTTAGCCTCAGAGCAGTGGCGTCGAGTCGCACATGGTGCAGTTGAGGAATCGTCTGAGTAAATAGACGAATCAACTCCATGAGAAGAAGAAGAAGAAGAAGAAGTTTTATATTTTTGTTTGGTTTTGTTTTGCTTTTAGCTTCCAGAAGGATTGTCTTTTTGCAATTCATTTAACTAATTTTGTTTTACCTTGTGGCACCAGCCCCATGTAAAAATGCTCAGTACACACATACTAAGTTCAGATGAGAGGTTTACTGTCTGACCTGCACTTTGTTTACCACTCATCTCCGGAAGATGGATGTGATGTTACACCCGGCCACGCCCATTAAAGCCACTGCTCTGGAGAACACCCATTTTCATTTCATCACTAAGTTGGATTTGAGTGCGTTTGAAGGCACGGGTTTCCTTGAGGTGTTAATGTTTGGCTGTACTATCAGGGACAGGAGGCCAAGATCTCCCGGGCAACAGGCCATTGCTCTCAGAACAGGGACGTACGGGCGATAACTCACGGACCCAGGGAGATAATTCTGCCATTAGTCCATACTGAAAAGCAATACTCACTGCGGAATAATTGTTGTTAGTGTGGGGTTTCAGGCCTTCAGTGCCCCACTGGTAATTGATCAGCGCCACTGGAAGCCCCCCTTTGCTGGTGATATGCTTAGACTTGCAGTACAACGCATGAAGAAATGTTGAGATGAATTAAAGTAAAGCGAAACTATAAGGATCACTAGCACGATGCATCAACTCAGTTTCAGTGTGAGATGTAGACAGTGAAGTTAGACGGGAACTTGTGCACGAGTGAGACTGTAACAAATGTGCTAAGGACTAATTTTTTAGGAGTTTCGCTGCCCTAGGCATTTACACCTCACATTTCTTGTTTTTATATTTCTTGTTGTGGTAGGGATGCGTGTTTTTAGAATTTTGCCCGGGCAGTGGTCTGTTCGACCTGCTCTTTTCGATTTCAAACGGCCAAGGTATCTTTAACGTGCGCAGCGTGCACATAGGCCCTCCGAATTTTTCGTTCTTATCCAAGAAGACTAGGTGCTCCGTCCTACCTACCACAGAATCAGGGACAGGAAAATAGGAGAAAAATGCCCCAAAAAGTTCAACATGCCTGCACCGACCGGGATTCGAACCCGGTACCTTCGGCATGGGAGGCGAGCACCTTGCCTCTAGACCACCGTGTCCTCAGACTGTAACAAGTCTGTCTCACCAGTCTATATTACTGAGGTTCGAGTTTGAGTCAAAGCAAAAGCAAGATAGATTAGACTCTCAGTGCTCCAATGGCCTGAAGCTTAGCGTTATGTTATGCGTTGTATCTAGTATTTAGTCGAGGGGTATTTGTCATATTTATTGTTG